>PVIC010004566.1:0-40000 GCA_004025085.1 Thryonomys swinderianus
GTGATGAGGGGAAGGAATAAATATGATACAGAAAGAAAATAAAAGAGCATGTATAAAGAGGGGAGGAGGGGGGAGTGGGTAGGGATATGGGTAAAAATGAGAATTAACTTGTGGCATATACTGGTACAAATTTCCCAATGTTATATGTGATTTTGAGATGTATATAAATTGTACCAATAAAGAATTCAATTAAAAAAAAAGATGTGTCCTTGTTGAGCTAGGGAGATGAAAATGCATTGTAGGAAAAAGAGAAAATAGTGAAGACACGCAGCTGAGTTTCTATCCAGGGACAATGGAGGGGCTGTCAGGAGCTCCCACACAGCTCCTTTCCCTCAGCAATGACTGAGATTCAGTCTTGGACAGTTTATACTACCTGGTGGTTCCTTAGGACCTTGAGGTGGAGGCAGATTGGGCTCCTCCCTGATAGGGTTGTTCTACCTTCTGTTTCTTGGTGTTGTACTCTGCGGGGTCTTCTCTGTGTGGTCTCCTGCTCATCTCTTCCCTGCTAGACGGTCCTGGCATTCCTCTCCTTCTCCCCTCTTCCTGCGGAAACACTGTCCAGAACTGACAACCCCAGAGGTGTCAGAATACGGCTCTAAGACAAGGCATAATCACAGAGTGGAGACCCCCTACCCGCATGGCTGGAGGATGCTGACAATTACGGACTCTCAAGGCCTGAAGGAATCATCTTCCCTAAATGTTTCCAGGGTGAAAAAAACTAGTTTGTACCTCTGTCTGGGGCTTTAAGAGTTATTTTAGTCCTCAAAGCCTAATAGTGGGTTATTGGTAATTATAGGAAAAATGGAGTGGAAATAAGGGGGTTTTAAATTTTTTTTCTGGATCCAGTATTCTATTTTGAATTTTCTATTCAGTTAGACACAACTCCTGAGATCATGACCTCTGTGATTACAGCAGAAAAAGGCCCCCATGGTCCATGAGTGTATGATTTCCACTTTGTTTCTATCCCCCTAACTGGCATAATTTCTTGGAGACTGCTGAGAAGGGATGTTACCTACATGCTTGTTTCGCAGGGTACCATTTCTGTGCACTGAGTTCACTGGAGGTCAGGGCCCACGGGGGCCACTACATCTCCCTCTATTGGTGCTTTATTCAGAGCACTCAGAACTCATGATCTGGCAGCAGCTTTCAGGAACTAACAGATAGGACACCTCATTCCTAGCCCACCTTCCATTTCCTCTGCTACTGTTTTGCCCACTCTATCTCCACTGTTCTTGTTTTATAATTCATTCATTTCTCCACTCATTCCACACTCATGATTTTACTCCATTGCCTACTCCTTAAGTTTTGGAGACATAAACGAGAATAACAAGCCTCAGTTCTTTGCCATGAGTTCTTTGCCTCAGCTTGCCATGCAGCAGAGGAAGATATACATAAGCCAAAAGCACCAGAAGAAAGGTCTGTAATGCTGTCATGGAGGTCTGCTTAGGACCAGAATCCTTGGAAACTGGACGAGAAAGACTCCATAAGGCAAATGGCTCTGAGGTGCAACTGAAGTAAGTTTGGAGGAGCCATTCCAGCTGGAAGCAGTGTGAGGAGAAAGGGAACACAGCAAAAATGAACACATGTACTCAGGAATTACAAAACACATCAAGGAGGACCAGAAGCAGCCTACACAGGTGATCAAAGACCAGAGCAGTATGTAGGCTACCGGATATAGGTGTGTGTTTGTGTGTGTTAGGTAATTACACAATGAAAAGCACCTTGAATAGTAAAGGAGTAGCTCAGTTATAAAAATTATTTAAACGTGAGAACAATTAGTAGCCTGGAAGACATCCACCCAACTTAATAATGCAGATACGTGTATATGTGTGTGTGTGTGTGTGTGTGTGTGTGTGTATTTTAGCAGTTGCCCACAGGAAAGGCTCAATACTCTTTGCAGCATATGTAGCAGTATCAGAGATTGATAAATCACTTGACTGCCTAGAATGGGGGACAGTGAGGGCTAAAGAAAAAAGGACAATGGACACTTGCATATTTTTAAAGTACATAAGGCGCCAGGAGGTCAGTGCTCCAGAGTAGGAAAAAACAAAGACACTCTGACCTTGTGACTATTTATTGGTTTCATAGGGAGTGTCAGATGACTCGGAGGGTGGAGGTAATTCTTTGATTATGAAGATCTTATGGTTATGATGATCTTAGGTCACGGAGGAGTTTAGGTTGATTAGAATGGTGAGATGAGCAAGAGGCATAATCTTAACTTTCTTTCACAAGTAGGAGGGATGAGTTAAACTGATAAAAGATTTTGTCAGTTCCCAGGTGAAACCTTTCTTTTCCCTTTTTGTATCACTACTCCATTCTTAAGGAACCAGGATGTCTTCAGCCAATGTAATCTTGCCCTTGAGCATCACAGCATCATGAGAACACTGAGAATTCAGACAAAATTAATCATAATTTAATTGTGAAATAATTTTTTTCCCAAAATGATGTAGAATGGCTCCCACCAGAGAAGCAGCCCTGCAAAGATTATTTTTGAGAATCTCTGTAGAACATCTCATGACTGGCAGAGCTGTCTCTCTCCACAGAAACATCACAGGCCCTTCTCTGTTCACCTGGCCTGCTGTCATGATACTGGTGTGTCCACGCCTATGGCCTCACCCATTGGGAAGGTCATGGAGCAGGGTCTGGAACGTGCTTGGCTTCATGCTTCAGAGAAACAGATCTGAAGGTCTGGAGGTCTCCCTCCAAGTTCTTGGTCATATGGAGCAGAAAGCAGCTGAGTTAGAAGCAGAGCCTCACACAGATATTGTTGAGAAACTGCATAGGCACCTGCCTACTTTCTTATGCTGAAATGCCTAGGACCTGTCCTGCAGTCAGATCAGGAAGAGAAGCTGGTTTTCTACCTGTCTCACATTCAGTCCTTGCTCTTTTAAAATGTTTGTGTCTTCTCCAGTTAAACAGAAATGCTTTCAGTTTGCTTCTTACTCTGACAGCAGCAAGCATATGCTGTTATAGACACCAAAGAATCAGGCATCCATGCAATTGGAACAGAAGACATCAGGAGCTGAGGAGCTAACAGAAATAGGAAAATACCTAGTAGCAATAAAAATGTAGAGAAACTCAAGTTACAAGAGGCAGAAAATAATTCTTAAAGAAGGAAGGGGAGATAATGTAGAAATGGCTCAAAATGCATTGATTTAATCTGATTTTAATAATCTGAGAGAAATTTAAATATGTTTTGGTCAATGACTAGAAATAAAAACTGTTAATTTTTAAAACCAAAGATATCATAGGCAATTAGTTTATATCTATGGACTAAAATCAGAAAACTAAACCAGCAAGACTCCTGAAACAGTTCCATGAAATAAATAGTGCAAGATATAATGTTACTCCAATAATTAAAAATGCCTGAACATCCAAGATAAAAATTGATGACTGTCTTATTGAGTTACTAGTAAATTTAAGAAAAAAAAATCACCTAAGCAAGATGGCAAAGAAATAAAAGACAGATGGATAAAGACAAAGTAAGAGAAGGCAAAGAAAGGAAATTAGTGTTAGAAATATTAATGTTCTATGCATAATTAAAGAAAAAAGCATTAATGGTCAAAGAGGGTTTATAAAATCTGAAAACATTACTTTAAAATGGATTAAAATAATGTGAGGAAGGACAGAAAACTGCTGTAGTAGAATCTTTTGAAATCAGCTTACATATAAAGGAAATGAGAGAAACAGGACAGTAAATATCTAAGATATTTGTCAAAGGAAGGTAAAATAGAGACTTTATTGCATTGTTCTTTTTGAAGACAATTCAGGTTCCAAGTAGAACACTTGGAAAATAAAGAGAAGTAATGTAGAAAAAAATAAAAAATTAACCCTAAATCTCACCAGACAGAGGTAGTACCTCCTTTAATAAATTTTCCCCAAAGTAGGCCTGTGTCCATGCAGAGACCTGATGCTAAATAAAGGCCATAAGTGAGCCTTTAGAATGTGAGATACTCAAAAGGGAGAGGAATCACCCAGGGGATGAACAGGCAACTATTCCTTTCTGTCTTCCTTAGACAACAGGCCACAGAGTCCTTTAGAAGTGGGGAGTTACCCTTCCCCGAAGGATTGTGGGTTTAAAAAATTTCTTGGCTTCCCAACTTGATTAGCTCGTCAATTCCCAGACCCAAAATGCTGTATTGGGAGGAGCTCAGGCTTACTAGGAGCCTTCCGAAAGGAAGTGAAGGCTGATGGGAGGCCTGAGATCGCGTTGGACCCTGTAACCAGGAGGCATACATGCTCTGCAAAGAGTAAGCCACATTTTCTTTTTTTTTTTGTGGCATAAAAATAAACCTTTCTCAAGCTACAGGTAGTTGAATACAGGAGGGGTTCCTTCTTAATTTGTGAATTTTATGCCAACTGTTGCCTTACTGTAAAAAAGCAACAATTTCCCAAATGAATCTCTAGGATTCAGAACAGAAAGTACAAAAGTAAGCAAAGGAGGGCCGGATATTTAGCTCAGCGGTTCTGGTGCCTGCTTAGCAAGTGCAAGGTCCCCGGTTCAATCCCTAGTAACCACATACAGTAATACTGGGCATGGCGATTCACGCCCACCAGCAATCAGTACCACACACATCACAATGCCAGGCGTGCTGGCTCACGCCTGAAATCCTAGCACTTGGGAGGGAGAGGCAGGAGGATTGCTGAGTTCAAAACTTGCCTGGGCTCCAAAGTGAGCTCAGAGCCAGCCTGAACTACAAAGGGAGCCCCTGTCTCAAAAAAAAAAAAAAAAAAAAAAAAAAAAAAAAAAAAAAAAAAAAAAAAAAAAAAAAAAAAAAAAAAAAAAAAAAAAAAAAAAAAAAAAAAAAAAAAGAGGTAAGCAAAGTAGGTAGTCAGTGAGAAATATGGCTTAAATGTACTTTTGGCTGTGTCCAGATAATTACAATGGAGTTTGTTTCTCTTCAACCACAACTGTCATCCTCAGGATTAAATTATGATGATGATTATGATTACTGATAATTACACCTTTCACTTATTTGGCATTTTCTACTTTACAAAGTACTTACATATAGGTCCTTTCACCATAAGCTTAGAAGTCAGGAAGGGCAAATGCTGTTGTTCTCATCTTGGAGGTGAGGAGTGAGTCTCAGTCCTGGTGGCCGAGGTGCCTTGCTCTGGGTCCCACAGCTCTTTAGGAGTTCTGGCATCTATTTGCTCCAGGATCTTTCTATTCTATATTTGACTCATTAGAAAAATAGGCATTGCCACATGTGTAGATATAACATATTTAATATATCAAAAATAGAACTATTTGGGCCGGAGGGTTAGCTCAGTGGTTCCGGTGCCTGCCTCGCAAGCGCAAGGTCCTGAGTTCGATCCCGGTAACCACATACAATGCTGGGTGTGGAGACTCATGCCCACGAACAATCAATACCACTTACCACAGTGCCGGGCGTGGTGGCTCACGCCTGTAATCCCAGCACTCAGGAGGCAGAGACAGGAGGATTGCTGAGTTCGAGGCTTGCCTGGACTACATAGTAAGCTCAGGGCCAGCCTGAACTACAAAAGCGAGACCCTGTCTAAAGAAAAAAAAAAAATAGAACTATTATACTTTAAAAACATAATGGCATTATCATTGGGTGTGTTTCCTCCTCCTTTCTTCCATCTCCTGTGCCAGTTTCTATCTCTCTCACACAAAGACCTACACATTCACTTATTTTCTTAGGGATTTCAAAACATTGTCCAAATAATAAGATGTCTCATCACTTTGTCCATATTTGGCCAGAAGTTTGGTCAATCTTGTCTGAGCTTCCTATTTCTTTTATGCATTTCAGAAAAGAGTTTAAGGGCAGAACTAACTGCTAGCTTGCATTTGGGAAAGTGGATCTGAAAGTGTGCGCGTGCGAGGTGCCACCTGTGTTGTGCCTTGGCCGACTGCTGATTATTCTCCATGATCTGGCGCTCATCTGAAGGATTAAGTGAGCATCTGCTCCCCAGTGCTGACAGCCGGACGGAACCATGCCAGCTACAGAGTGGGTGGCTCATGCTAGGGACAGGTTAGCTTCCCCGAGAGCCAGGGGAATCTGATTGTGGCTGCTTGCATTTTCTTCTGTATGTGGGGCCTCAGTTTATCCTTCCAGAGCTCTCAACCTTGGCATTGTGCAGAGTGTAAGAACCCAGATCAAACTGCTGAAGCTCCTGCCTTTCCTATCTTAAATATGAATGATGTGACTTTGGGGAGATTGCCATGGGCTCAGGCCTCCAGCTCCTCATGCATAAAGTGGGGAAATCCTAGCAATGGCATAGCCCTGAAGTCACTTTTCAGATTAGTTGAGAACATTCCAATCAGCCCCAGCAACACCACCCTGTTGCTTCTCTCCTTTGCTCCCTGTTCTACATTTCAGCTCAGGGGATACCTCTGATTCTGCCTGTCTTCTGCCCTGTGTTGGCTGGCCTACTTTTTTGGGTAGTCAAGTGGTTGAGAGATTGTATTGTGTGTTCCCTGGATTGGAGCTTCTCCTGGGGATATCTTTATGTTTTGATTTTCTACAGAGGCATAGGAGGGAAAAAGGGAGGGAAGGACAGGAGAGAGAGAGAGAGAGAGAGAGAGAGAGAGAGAGAGAGAGAGAGAGAGAGGAGAGAGGAGAGAGAGAGACAGACAGAGAGACAGAAAGAGAGAGAGAGAAATGAAGAAACTGTTTCAGTTACCTCCTATGCCTCTTCCCTCCCACATTTTCTCTCATTTAGATGGAGCAGTCTTTTCAAGCTGTGTACCTGGAGGGTTAAACTTGGGGGACAGTCATCAGGGTTGCCCTTACCAGGCTTCTGCCCGGAGGTAGAAAATACCCTGACTTTGTGGTATGATCCCAGTACCATAATGACAATACAGTAGAAGCCCTGATTTCCTGACGAGCAGAAGTCCTTTTTCCACACACATAGGGCTTGTGGGACTGCTCCTGGAGCCCCTTGCCAAAGTAGGGCCATCTGGGGCCCCTACGACATTCCCAGTGGTGGGAAACAGGAAAACAATGCATTGGAAAGCCGGGGGCTTGAAGTGACCAGTGTCTAGAGATCCAGAAAGAATGCTTCAACTAGGTGGCCCCAGGGGCTGGGCTCAGGGGCTACAGGCCTGCCTGGATGGTCTTGGAGGAGCTGCCTCACCCATGTGGTCTCAGCACTGCTGCTGCCCACTGACGGACAAAGCTGCAGGAGCCTAGGTCTTCCCTAACCCACATTAGGTGGTGGTCTCAGCCCCTACAGGCATCCCTGCTTTAGGGCATGAGACAGCAGCTGGCATTTCAAATTACAGTGAGTCATCTAGAAGGAAAGCTCAGGCCGGTGCACTCCATGTCTTTCTTGCTCTCTAACCTGTGTTATAGTCCAGACCACAGGGATCTTGGTTGCTTTTTTTTCCACAAAACATCACATTGTATCACAAGCATTTGGTTCATTACACGAGTAGTGTTACGTTAAATGTGAAATGGAATAGAAGAAATAAAGATGAGTAGAAAGGAGACAAAGGAAACCATATTTTAAAACTGCAACTTCAAGTCATAATCAAAATTTCTGAATGCTATCCATATATGTATTCCATGTATGGATTCCCAAAACTTACTTATGCCTCAGAGGCTTGTTTTCTTTTTCTCTTCTGGACATAGCACACCCACAACTTCTTAAAGATATATAATCTATATATATTAGTTTAGTTAAGAAGTTTAAGGGATTAAATTTGACTTAAAGAGGGAGAAACAGATTCATAGGGTTTAAGGAATATTATCAGGCAAAATGTCTTTGATCATCTGTCTTAAAGGACACTTCCAAGAACACACATATATCCCCAGCCTCAGACCACAGTGTGCCTCTCTCAGGTGTGTTTCTTTAATTCTTCCTCATACAATATTTCTGTATCTCTCACTGTTATATCTTAATTTTTTTTCTGTGATTAGAGTGAAAGCTTATACAATGGTCTGTGTTCAGATACCCACCTCCTCTTTGAAAGTACCCCTTGGACCCATCCAGTGTAGTGAGTAATCAGTAAGTAGCCCCTTCTCTGTAAACATTATTAAGACTCTTGAATGCTAGAGGATAAGAGATAAATCCTACAAAATCAAGAGCAGGCTGACAGGGTGAAATTTCTTAGTGTCCAGTGCTCTGAAGCATGTCAAAACATTCCTTTCAACGTGAAGAAGTCGATGCATTTGAATCCTAAGCAAGAGGCATAATACCTATGGGATTCTTTGGAATTTGGAGGCAGCATACATTCTTTGGTTAGGCTCCTCTGATCATGTACTGTGGACATATGAAGCTGTTAATTTGGGCATGGGGCTCTGAATAAGAGATGGATCTGAAGTAGGTCTGCCACATACACAGCTTTGCCACTTGGACCATATGATCCAGCGGACCCAACAGATCCTTGCTGTGTCCATGGGTGATTAGAATGTTGCGTATAGTCCATGGCAAGCCTTTGTAGGTGAATCACAGAACAAACCTTAGGATTTGGAATAAAATCACACTTATTCTTCACATAACTGTAATTATGTTGAGACAGATTTTGACTCACTACTCAGCCTTAACAGAGATTGAACATTTGACCTTGGGTCACTGAGGTACCACACAACCTAACTCCCCATCATGCCTTGGTATTTCTGATCCACCAGACTGTGAAGTCACATTTGCAGAGATTTTTTTACATATTGAATAGAAGTGTTACACATACACACACACACACACATATATGAAATCAGGCTGAAATATCTCAGACATAACAAATTGCATGAGGAAATAGCCCAAATATTCATGGTTCTTATTCATGGTATACTCTTTTATATTAAATATTTGTCCTCATGAGGAACTCTGTAGGACCAAGTGACTGAAGAAGAAAATCTTGGTCATGTGTTTTACATGTGGTTCTGCATGATCCACAGGCATCATGCTAAAGTAAAAGGCTGCTATAGCCCCATTCCAGATGGCCTTGAAAAAGCATGAGAAAGGGAAACCTTCCCAGTAACCGAACACTGGGTAGTGTCCAAAAGGAGAAAAGCCAAGAGCTACATTTCTATACCAATGCCTGCACTATGAATGGTTTAGCTGGATAGCGAATTACTTAAAATATGAATGGGAAACCGGTGACAAGAAGGTCTGGGGAGGTGGTATGTAGGAAGACTCATCTGATGGGTATTCGATGTGAAACTTTGTGCCTCATGTGAATGTTCATCAAAGGGTGCGCCCAGCAGGGTGGGATGTTAATAATAATGTGGGTAGGATGACCCGTTCGGTAGGTATCAATCTTTTCCCTGGCCTCTCCTGTCATTGCATAATATGTTCATCAACAAAATGGCCCTGGTGACAGGAATAGAGCATATACATAGGTTCAGCAATGTGTACTACCACTCACAAGGGTGACCTGGCTAGATTCACTGCTGAGTGCCCAATCTGCCAGCCACAGAGACCAGTGCTGACATGGCACCATTCCCCAGGGTGGCCAGCCAGCTACCTGGAGGCAGGTTGATTACATTGGCCTGCTTCCATCACAGTAGGGGCAGTTCATTGTCCTTGCTGAGAAACACAACAATCTCTATCTGATTCTTCCCTGAATGATATGTAGGATGAAAAATTTTAACAATCATAAATACAAACCATAAATTTGACATACTTAATGCATTTTTCCTGTTTATGACAGCTCAATGGAAGGTTACTTATGTCAATTTTATGTAAAATTAGACAAAATAAATGAAAGGCTTATCATATATTAGAGTGTTAAACTATAAAGTGGAGAAGTCTCCCAAGGTAGTTAAGGACACACTGCGCTAACAGTAGACTCCATGTTACTTAATACATTTCTTTCCCTGTGTCATCACTGTTGATCAACTGGAGGACTCTGCTGCTGTGTCCATGGTGACAGAACACATACCTGTAGAATGCTGCCAGTCGGGGGCAGACAGAAAACTCAAGGATGCTTTCAGTTCTGAATTTAACAGGCCCGGGATACATGCTCTCAACATCAAAGAGCTGAGACAATTTAAAGGTACCATTGCCAGAATATATTGGCATCAGAATCAGTGAGTACACCAGAGGTGAGGGAGAGCTGTAACTGTTAGGCTGCCCAACAGCGTTGAAGAGTGCCAGCTGCCTGCGAGGCAAAAGACAAAGGAGAGACTAGAATTTGAGCAGAAGAGCAGGTGCTCCACCACACTAGCTGTGGTTTCTTGCTGCTTCCTAGGACAGATGATGATCAAACCAGTTTCTAATCATTGAGCAAAAGTAAAATTGTGCTCAGTGTATTCTTTAAAAAAGGCTTGGATATTTACATCACACTGTGGAATTACTTCTGTAATAAATACCCCAAATATTGATGTTTTATGTATAAGGGGACACTATGTTGATACATATTCTGGGAAAGCACCAAATAGTGACTATGCAGTGGAATTATCAATGATTTAATTGTTATCCTAATTACTATACCCAACCTCCTGGGCATTATATGTAAGAGAATTAAGTCTCAAGGAGCAAGGAAGAGAGCCACAGCCTTGTCGGAGAACATTCACTTAGCTAAGTCTGTCAGTCGGCTATTTTCAGCTACATCAGAGGAAAATGTGTTGGGATGACATTCATCCCTGTTAAGATTGTTTTGAACAATATGAGAAATCAGTGGCATTCAGGCCAAATTAAATCTAATTTACTCTACAAATTACCAAACTATCAGTCCTATTAAATCTGTTTATTAAAAGGCAGGAGAGTCGGCCTGGGTCGCAAGCTGTGGCTGGGATAATAAGACAAAGATGAAGCCCACTAATGTAGATAAATCATGTTTGATTTCCAGGCCAGAGGTAGCCAATGGGATGGCTTTCTCCTCGCCTCCTCTGTCATCAGAGGTGTCTGCAAGCCAGTGGAAATGTCCCCAGAGTCAGGGCATCCTGATTGATTCCCATGGCACTGGAAAGCCCGTGTCAATGCCCCCAATCTGGGGTCATTAATAAAACCAACTTTATTTATCTCTAGTTATTCATTCTACAAAGTGCAGTTTAAGCAAGTCTTGATGATTTATAGAGGCATAAGGTAAGTAGAGAAGAGTGGTAAGTAATGATTGTGGCACTAGCAGGGCTGGAAGGTTTGGACTGAACACTCCCTAAAATTAAAGTAAAAACAGTGAGGGTAATAGAAGAGAAATTTAGTCCAAAATTATTTGGAGTGATCCATAGAGCCCATAAGGTTTCAGGATAGATTTCATGTTTTGTAACTATGAGCATATACATAAAATAAGGGGGAGAAGGGAAATGTGAATTAAGGCCTTGGTTTTAGGAGATAATAATCTTTGTTTATAGGTGCTCGCTTGGTTGAGATGCCCACATTCAGGATCTCTACTTATTAAATCCTAGCTCTCCTTGGAGTTCTGTCCTAAATCCCCTCTCTTCTCAAGAAGCTCTTCTTTAATATTCTAGTCCATACCTTTCCTTTTTTTGAACTTCTCTCCCAGTGAGTATTACTAGCACTTGGCTTAACGATAATCATATCATTCACCATATTTCACTTTGATGAGTCTTTATAAAATATTTCCTTGAAACTTCAAAATAACTATATGGTCCAGTAACTTTCCAAAGATCATACAATTAGAAAGCTGCGGTTGCTACTAAGCTGTCTCTCAATGTTTTATTCTGTGAAGTTCTTTGATCTTGACAGGGAAGAAACTTCACTAAGGTTGCAAGTTGGAGTGAATCAGGGCTAGCTTGGGAATACGGTGTGAAGCGTACACCTTTTTCTGTGACTAGGAAAATCAAAACCTTCCAGTTAGTGCAAGCAGACCAGTTATATTGAAGCAGCAGGCCTGGGATCAGCAATTCGAAATAGTGTCCCCTTCATTGAAATTTGGCCTAGAAGCACGTCCCACTTAACCATTTCTATGATTTCTATTTTGTTTCTGGATACATTCAGCCAAGATAATTTTGTAACGAATAGTTTTCTTAAACTAGGAACAAGGAGAATGATTGAAAACAGAAATCAATTGTAGAGCATAAAACCTCATACCCCAGATCTGAATTCTGCAGAATAAGCATGTAAGGTTTGGTCACCATTTTGTAGAATCCAGTGCTGGGCCTAGGAAACCTCTAGAGAAAAGCTGAAGTGGGAGAAGGGAGGGATGAAAATTGCTCACAGTAATCCAAAGGCTTTATTAGTCGATAATTAGGAGTGATGGGAGGAAGCCAAGTGAGGGAAAATTTAAGCTGAATTGCAAGAAAAAATGAGTCCCTAACAATGAAGAGTATTCAACTGTGGAGGAGGATGACAGAGACAGAGCAGCGGCAGTCACTCATAATTTCTTTATTGGTAATTTGGTCTCTATATTTTGGATGAAATACATATCTGGGAACCATGCCAAGCCATGCAAGGGATGCCCTTTCACCGGAATTCAGGATGATAGCATTAATGGCTCCGGGAGAGGAAAATGAGATAATCTTGCGAAGCAGCTGAGAATGAGAAGTCAAAAGAACAAGACGTTCCGTTAGGCTGAGGTCCTGGCGCTGCACGTCATTTGAGCTACTCAGAGGTGGGAGCTTGCACCACCAAAGTGGAAACCACCAACCTCTCTTCTTGCTCCCAGTATCTCTAGAAGGCATCTCTTGCTGCCTCCACCCTCAGAAAACCCTAAGCTCACAGAATGGCTGTCCTTTAGGCGACGAGAGTTTAAATGCTGTTTGATTCTATAGAATACATTCATTTTGCAAGAGAAAAAGAATGGAGATGGGGCCAAAAATGAGTTGAAATGCACACAAAACACTGCCTTTTTCTTCTGGTAGGACTTATGAACATAAACCTTTGTTGGTCCCTGTCTGTTGTTTTATTCTTTCTTTAGTCTCTTCTAGGTGGATCTTTGTACACTGCTATTTTCATGTCACCTCTCTGTTCAGACTTTCCAAGGACTTCCACAATCTGTTCTCAACTTACCTTTCCAGTCATATCTGTATCACTTATATTTTATTTTAGTTTTCTGGTGAATGTAATGTTTACTTAACACACATGTACACACACATGCCCAAATATGAATGCATTTGCCTACTTATGTGCTCATGTGCATATACACACACTAAAACGTCTTTTCTTATTTTGGACCAGAGATTTGGCTCAGTGGTTCTGACACCTGCCCGGCAAGCTCAAGGTCCCTGGTTCAATCCCTGGTATCCATGTACAACAATACCTGGCGTGGTGGTACACGCCCACCGGCAATCATTACCACATATCACACTGCTGGGCTTGGTTGCTCAAACCTGTAATCCCAGTACTCAGGAGGCAGAAGCAGGAGGATTGCTGAGTTCAAGGCTTGCCTGAGCTACATAGTGAGCTCAGGGCCAGCCTGAACTACAAAGGGAGACCCTGTCTAAAAAAAAAAAAAAAAAAAAAATCATTTTTTTCCCACTTAGTATCTTGGAAGACTAGTGTTTCTGCATCTATATTTCAGAAGTGCTTCATTTGTTTTTAAAACTTGTCCTTCAAGCCTGTTCTCATTCCCCTCCCAAATAGCACATGTACATTTGTGACCACTCTTCTACCTTGGTAGAAGAGACCTGCTTTCACTCAGGTCTTTGCATAAAAAATCAACTTGCCCTATAAGGCTCAAGGTCACGAGGTTAGAATCACTGAAACAAAATGCTCTTCCTGGCCATCTCAGCAGACAGGAACGTCAGCTTTCTCTGTCATTCAGAATCCTGTTAACCCCACAGATGTTCAGTGTGGCTGCCTCCTCCTGCAGGTCTTTGCCTTCGTGCTTCCTCTCCCTCGCCAGGATGTGCTTCCCCAGACTGAGGACTGTGTCTCACTTAGTTTCACACTCCCCACAGCATCCATCAGGGTCCTTCTTATCTAGGGGAAGCTCTTTTGAGATAATGAACTAGTAATCAGAAGGTACATTTTCTCCACCTAAGGCACTCTGTCTTGTTAACTTTTTTTTTTTTATTGGTGCACATTTGTGGTACGAAATATTTACATTCTTTGGGGGAAACTGTTACATGTACATAACACATCCCCATTCCTTTTTTTTCATCTCCTTTCCCTTCCCTTTCTCTCCTTTTCCTTTCTTCCTCATGTATCTTTGAAGTACATAATGTTTGCCTTTCTTGTGTGGAGTAGGTCTGTACATTTTGCCCTTTATTTATATTTTTGGTTTCTCATATAAGAGAAACCATGGGAGATTTAAGCTTGTGTATCTGATTTATTTCAATTCATAGTAGGAGATGCCCTTTTGATCATTTTTCTGAGATCTCACTATGCCCTGAGGTTCCTTGAAAACCAAGTATAATGCCTGGTCACCAGCATGTTTTCCTGCCCCTCTGGAAGCGCTTTTTCTCCTGTGCCACTTACAAGCTGCTGCCTCAGCCTGGAGCAGCTGCTTTTGTTACTGACTCTGTTGATGCACCCAGGACTATCTCTTGCAGGGAACCATTTCTGGACATACTCAGTTCCCTAAATTTTTTATCATAATTGTAATTAAAATTCACATTACAAAAGTTAAAGCAATAATGATGATGATGGTGGTGGTGAGAACGTATATACATATGTGATGCTTCTGGCATTGAACTTTGTGCTTCCTACTTAGTAGCTCATTTAATATTCACTGAATCCTTTAGATATAATTACTTCTTTTCAGACCTTGTAAATTTCTTAAGTATAAATTTAACTCATGCCTATAGATCTGAAAAAGCCACCCTCACATTTCTGTTTAAGATCGGTCTCTCTATTTGGGATATGATAGGCTGGTGATGAACAAAACGTTTTGATTCCTGAAGATAAGTGTTGTGCTGGAGAAGGTGTCACATCTTCTGAGCTTTTAACAAACAATATTGCAACCACATCCTTAAGTCTGTGGAAAGGCTGCTTCTTTATTTGAGACTCTTTACATAGATATAGAGATGAGGGATAAAACATAATTTTATTTCCTATTCTGACATATGTCGTGTTCCGTATGTCTTTCAAATTTGCTGAAAAGCAACAGTCTCTATTTAGCGTATCCTTGTCATGCATTACATTATTATTCAAAGTTAGAAACACGAAACTGATACTTTAAACATTATATTTAGACACTACTTTATTCAGAACCACAAAATCATTAAGTACTTATTCTATGTTCCAAGTCTTTACAGGCAGTACTTTCATAATTCTACCACTATGTATTGCAGGTCTATCTTTATTTTCAAATTCAATCTGTTCCCCAGGTACATATTTTAGTACCTATTATATTAGTACCCCACTCCTGGTATTATTATTTTTTTTCTGTTAACTGTTCTGGTGTAATAAAGTACCATAAAGGATACTAACTTAAAATGCTAGCACTTTCATTCATTTTTTATTTTGGGG
The DNA here is from genome assembly GCA_004025085.1 of Thryonomys swinderianus. Taxonomy (NCBI): domain Eukaryota; kingdom Metazoa; phylum Chordata; class Mammalia; order Rodentia; family Thryonomyidae; genus Thryonomys; species Thryonomys swinderianus. The sequence continues at coordinate 15,283 of PVIC010004566.1, forward strand.
GTCATGCATTTTAGATGGGCTCAAGTCAACGTTTACATATAGGTTTTAGCATAGGGTCGCCATTATGGCTATAGTAATATAAGAACTTGTCTCAGATTGGATTATTTGTGATGCTTAACATGTATACTCATTGGCTTTGAATATATTTGGGGCCAGATGTCTCTAACAGAAGAATCAATTTCCTTAAGTGATAGAAACAGCTCTTTAAAGGTCCAATCAATCATGTTAAAGCATTTTGAACCTGTGAATCATGTTTATTTTGATCCTATTGGCTAGTACTTCCTTCCATCGTTTCTTCTCTTAACATATTTTCCATATAATAGCCAGAGAGATCCTTTTATAACTTTATCGTGTTACCATTCAGCTTAAAATACATGTTCATTACTCTGTGAAATAAAACATTCTCCAAACAAGTGACTTAAAATACAACCATTTAGTTTTGGGGACAGGAACTTGGGTTGGGTGCAGGTGGATGGTTTTTCTTCACATCTTATTCCGTGGTTACAGTCATCTGATAATCACATCACAGCTAATGAGTACTGATGGTCACAGTTGGCATCCCACCTCTCGTTAAAATGTCTTGCTGTCTTTTGGGATATGTATATTGAACAAATGATTTTAGGATTCTTAGAATGGAATTCAGAACATTCTCAGAGAGTTAGCTTCATTTCTTAAGCCTCTCAAATCTCTATTTTTGGTCAGTGATTGCCTATGGAAAATCACATGCTTAATCAAAACCTCAATATAAAATAGCAGGAATCTAGAGACACATGATTCATAACAGCCTACCACAGTGTACTCTCTGACCCTAAAACCTCATATCTTTTATATATGTAAATTAAATTCAGGTTTCTAAGATCACAAAAGTTTCATTTAATTGCAGAATATGGCTGAAAATCTATGGTACTGTGATCTTCACTCTGTATGGATGGCTAAAGGAGTTCTTAGATGCATCATTTCAGATGTATCTTTGACTCAGAGGATTAAGAATTAAAAAGATAAGTACTTGTCTTTGCTCTCAAATTGTAGGCAGTAGAGGAAGAAATATGTACCTGAGATACACAACTTACAGATCTTAGTTAACAGTGAAGGTGAAAGAAAAACAGGAAGACTCAAGGGAAAGAGCAAAATGAAAGATGTGAATATTTTGGAGTGTTCAAGAAGGGATGCACTGATTCTTGAGGAAGTAATCAAAGAGGAAAGCACTATATATAATGATTTGAGGTCCCCATCATGTATGCACAGCAATAAGAAGCAGAAAACATCATGATCAAAAATGTGTTGGTCTTGTTAGGAGTTTATGTTATGCTAAAATGCACTGATTTCTCTGAGCCCATTCTAGCGAATTCCCTTAAGTGTATAGTTACGTTTTCCAAGCTCCTTTATGTTTGCATTTCGATGGTGCAGGATATATAACACAGTGGCTATCTTGGTGAATGTGTTATGCCATGTCCGTAGGCATGCTGGGGGGAAAGGCAGAAACTAAGTAGCTGAGGATGACATAGAGTTAGTTCTGTCTATTCAATAAGTAAGCATTACCCACAAGGCAAGAAAAGTGGCCTCTGACATGCTGTTAGCCATCAGAAGATGCTGCATTTCTTCTGAGAATAATCAAAGGAGCCAGACTAGTATTTGGGATGAGGTGGGCTGCGTGTATGTTGAGGTGCACCATTTACCTCATTCCTCCCAATACAATGATTTTTAAATTGCAACTAGAACATCAGGTATTTATTTTCTGCCCCACCCCTTCCATCCCTCTGAATCGTTCTCTATTTTAGTCTTTATAGGAAGCAGTAATACAGCCAAGCATTTCAAACTCACCAGATTGTGAAGTTGAAGAACTTTGGGGGGAAAGTCACATGAAGGACACATTTTTCACTGCACCAACTGACAATTATCTTCAAAAAGGTTTCAAAAACTGCCTCATAAATGTAACATCCCAATCACATCCTGATTATTTAATGGGGAGATATGAAAATTCAGTTGACAGAGTTAACACTTCTAGAAGGGTATTTTCTTCAGAAATAGGAAAGAAATACATCTCTAGGAGAAAGGCCCAGGAAGCATATAGCACACTGGACTCCACTGTCAGATCCTGACCCTTGAGTCTCTGCTGGGCCCCACCCTGCACACAAGCCTGTCACAGTCTCTTCTGCAGCCTGGAGCTGCTTTTCCTGTGTCAACTCCACAAATCCTACTCAGTGCTCAAAATCCAGATTAATTTGCCCCTGCTCCAGAAAAACTTCTGCAACCCATTTTCATCTCTTCTCTTTCTAATTCCTATGACATTTAAAACTTTAGCTTCATAATTAAACTTTGAATTTTAAACTAGTCTATTGGTATTAATAACATGATTTTAACATGGCATGTGTTATGCACTATTGCTTCAAGTACACAAAGCTCATATCCTACATAGGGGAGAATAATGAAAAGAACTTGTTAAGAACAACTTTGATAGGAGACACTTCTGACACTGTGTCAAGCCTTTAGGAGTTATATTTGGGCTAAAGTCCCCTTAGATGACATTTCTGTCACAGGAAAACTATCATCTGCACAATGGTTTATGTCTGTGCCTGTGAATATGTATTTGAGTTAACCACTCATTACTCTATAAAAATGCTTTAGATTCCATTTAAATCTAAAATATATAAGAAGGCATAGTAAGGTAAAGTGTTGACCAAATTTATGTATGGAGTGTGGGGGGGTGTGTGGCGAGGGAATGAAGGAAGGTATTACAAAAATAAAAGAAACCTCATTTGGGATTCTGTTTTATCTGTGTATTCTTCTTGTGGAATTCTGACATATAACGATCCCCTGGCAGGCACAGTCCTATGTGTAAAAATATGTTTCTAGTCTGCATATTAGTGCAATATGGCTGTGGTTCTTGAATCTAACCACAAAATCCTTTCCTTTAGGTGCCATACATCCAAAACAGGTGCAGAACAATTGTTTGCAGAACGATATAGTCAAAAGATAAGTGGCATGGAGATATGGAAAGAGAAAATGAGAAATTGCAGTAGTGAAAGAATTATATTGCTAACATTGAATTTTTAATTTGTCATGGGAGCTCCCTGAGTCCTTCAGTCAGACAGTACCATGACTCACAGTGTACTCAAGATAGCTGAAGGCTGAGGATCCTGTAGCATAAAGGGTTTGGTGGGGGCACCGATATTCCTTTATTCTCTTTCAGTTTTTGCATGCCAAGGTCAGTAGATTTGTGAAGGAAACTGTGGACAGAGATAGTGCCAACAGTGGAAGCCCAGGAGAATTGCCTTTTTAAGGCATAGTGGAGGCAACATTTCTCTTCCTAAGACTGCATTGCCAGTTAAAATAAAAGCTCTCTAATTAGACCCAAAGAGAGGGAAGTCAAAGAGCAGAAGAGGTAACTCCATTGTGATAAAGGATGGTTAGATGGTTATATCCTGGCATGATAATTTTATCAAGAAATGATGATGAAAAACTTCAATCAAAATGCACTGAAAATACCAAGAAAATATCCTCTAACTTACTTGACATTAAGTAAACAGGAAATAGACTAGCAAAATTCTGACGCATATTTTGGCTCAATAAACACATAGTATTCAAAAGTGAATTTGTGACAATGTAGTTGAGTCAATTTCCCCTTCTTCCCTGAGCATTTTGTCCTCGTAAGGTAACTTTTAGACTACAGAAGAAAAAATTCCAGGACCCAAACAAACTGCCATCACTGTGAGACTGTAAAGTTATTTTATCAGAAGGTACTAAATCTAGGTTTTCTGAAATGTGAAGCACATTCCAACCCCACTGAAAATATTATTATGAACAATGTAAAATTATACAAAATCTGATACTAAATTAAAATGATTCAGTAAACTAAAATATAAATGTTATTCTATTTGTTTCTTAGACCTGTACTTTAATGTATATTTTATAAATATGGTATATTACTTTATAGTACATATGTGTAGAGTGCATATATGAAAATTGAGCTTGTTGCCCCTGCGCAAACATCAGGAATGAATTGTACATACATGTGTACCTAGATATGTATATATATGAGGGATAGAGGTATGTAATCAAAAGCTGTTGGAAGTGAACTAGATGTATATATGAGGGACAGAGGTATGTAATCAAAAGCTGTTGGAAATGAACTAGATGTGAAAGTCTACAAAGGATTTTATAACGGATGTAAAACTGCTTTTGAAGGTATTTGATACATTAGAGAAAGCTACCTGAAAGACTAAATACAAGACTGCTGACTAACATGATCAGTTCGGGGGATTAATTGCAAGTAAGGTACCAACAAGTGATTTGATTAAAATTTGGATGATTTAATTTTTCTACAATATGATCAAAATTCTTCTCTGTCCTATTCAAGGCCATACTATGTAACATCTTACACCTTGCATTACATTGTTTATTTGTGTGAGCCCTCCTCCTCTCGCAGCTGATCTAACAACTCTTTGCCTCCAAAACAGAGATCCTGCTGAATCACTTAGGGGATTTCTTTCCTATAACCCACCTGAAACACCCCCACTGTGTCTTCCTGACCTTCTTGTATATGAAGTCTACTCATCCTTCAGGACCAAGGTCAGCTCTCTTCTCCTCCTTCAATCTGCTCAGACCACTTTAGCCCATAATTTTCTCTTTCTTTCTTAAACTAATAGCAGTTTCTATCTCTGCCACTCATTTGACAATCCACTATATAATGCATAGTGACAGCTCTGATATTACATTGTGCCATATCGTTATTTCCCTCTTCTGTTTTTAGTTTTTTATCTATTTCGCTTCACATTTCACTTCATAACTCTAATGTCACTCAAACATCCTTTATGATAGGGGTGTTGTTTCCCTTTTCTGTTATATTATTCCTTAATCTGTGCTCAGCATGCAATTAGACTCAGAGAGAGTGTCTAATAAATATTAGTTGTTTAAATGCTGTTGTAGTTCCTTCCTAGAAACAGAATATTGAAATAAAATATCATCATGGAACTGATCAAAGGATTAAATAAACAATAATGTAAAGAACAAAATGAAAAGCCTGCTACTTGGTGAGCCATTGTATACTTGTGTTTTCCAGGACTAACTCACTGCCCAAAACTTGCAGGTGACAAAGTGACTTGGTTGTTTTGAAGCAGTGGTTGGACGAGAATGAAGGATTTAAGGCATACTTCATGCCTTTGTTTACTCAAATCAGGTACTAAGGAGGAGGTTATAAAATTTCATTTTAGTGTGCCTTTTTACTGTTATAGTGATTATTAGTCTCCAAAATTTTTCTTCCTATGATCAAGAGAATGGATTATGATTCTCATGACTCATTGATAATTGATGTTAATAGAATAACAGTCTTGACAATTTAAGATACTGCCTACAGGAAAAAAAAGGAGAGATACACACCTGAAGTGGCCTTGGTCAGACCTGAAGCATCCCACTGACAGATATTTAACTCATTAGTTCTGTTTGGCTGTTGGTCTGACACCATCACGATAATACAATATGAAGTGCTAATTATCACAAAACCCAATGATACAATTTACCAGGATAGAAAATCCTTCTTCTCTCTTTATTGGAAGCTGCCTGCTCTCTCTGTTAAATTTGATCAGCATTTACTGTGATAGAAGAGGAAGCCACAGCTCTCTGTTTGCCTTGAGCCCTAACTAATGCAAAGGACAGTTCACTCTCAATCCATGTTATTTTTCAGATAATTCAGCACATCACTGGGTGTTTAACAGTTTCTTTTGGTAATCTAAGGAGACAAAACAAATGTGAAATACCGTATTCTTGCCAACAGGAACTCTGGCTGAGTGTGTTGATGAGTGAGCTGGGGTCAGGGCCTTATTCCTTCTGTGGTCTCTGAATCCATTTGTGCATACAGCACTGAAGACCCGGGCATCCATTCTGTCCCATTTCCTAAATTAAATGGACTGGTCAGTTTCAATATTCTCCCCAGGTCCAGATTTCTTGAAAACAAAGCCACCATGACTAATGACTTTCCTGGGAGAGAGTGTGGGAATACTGAAATGTAGGAACTTGCAAGCGTTGCCTGGTCTAGATAGGGCTCCCGAGCCTACACAAAAGGAGTGCTCCCAAGTCCTTAGCTAAGGGATCCTGCTGCCTGAGACACCACCTTTCTGCAGAAGCATCAGCTAGTCACCAAGTCCTTCTCTTGACCTGGTCACATTCTGATAACACTGAAAGGTATTTCCTTCCTTTTGTGGTCAATTTACAACTGAACAACCTTTTCTTTTATACCTAGAGGCATTATTCACTTCATCTATTTCACATCTTTCTTCCCAAGTCTCTTAAATCTTGAGGTTCTTTTCCTGTTTCTCTTCATCCATTTCACCTGGCTAGTGATGTGGTCTAAAGCCCGAGACCTTGGGTAATGGAGGGGGACTTGGAGACACCATTGGTATGTGACACCGGGTGGCTGGGTGAGGAGGGAGGAGAAAAAGGGGAGCTGCTATGCTTCTCCTGGAAAAGTTACTTGGCTTACCTTTCAGTAGAACTTCATGTACTTAATTCTGCATTTGTGGAACGTGTAGAATGCAGCAAAGGGAAAAGAAAGGTAGGGAATTTTTCAGAGCACAAACCTCATTAAAAAGTTCACTTTAACTATGTGCAATGAATGAAATATTGAACAGCTAGTATATTATTTTAAAAGGGGGCATTAAACAACAGTGAGGACTGCCTGTTATATTACAGTGTCTATCTTCTCATGTGTCAGCAACAAGTAATGCTGAAGGAGGCCTAATTATCATATTCACAGTGGTACAGGTACTAAAACAGTTATGCTTTGCATTGCTCAGGATGTTCAGAGCTGAAATAGATAAACTATGTGGGAGACTAGTAATAGGTAATTATTCTCTACTTACATATTCAGCCTCATAATTCTAAATTAAGGTAAGTGGAAAAAGCTTATAAAATATTCAAAGCTCCTTTATCTTTCCTCCTCCCTCTTATTAGAAACTGTGCATGAATTTGCATAGAATAAACTGAGCTCATAAATCAAAGAAGAAACTGCAAGAATGCTCTTTGTAAGTTATAATTTAAGGTTAACTGTAGCACATTTTGCTTACTGTATTATTAATGACTTTCGTTCACTCATGACAAGATTACATATTAAAAATTGTTGGTAGACAAAACTCAGTTCATAATCAATTTGCTTCTTAATGTGAGCAATCTGCACGCATCCCTACGGCGGAGGCAGGTTTAGCGAGGATAATGGAAAGAGCGCCTTGGGAAGAACATTCGCACACCGCTGGGCTCCCTCAGGGGCATGATTGACAGGTGGCTCCAAGGGGAATTCAGGAAGTGGAGAAGGGCAAGCCCGGAAGGCTGGGTCAGGACTCAGGTCTTCTCCCAGAGGCCCCGAGTCGCTGCACCCTGAATAGACTTCCCCTTTCCTTCTTCCTGCAATCCCAACCCTTCATACTTTCCAGCTATTTGCTTCTATTTCACATCTTTTGATGTTCATAGTCCCATCCTTTTTTTTTCCCTTAAATTTTCACATCTACTAACTGGAAGGTACATTTCTACTCCACTATTATACAGTCCCACAGCGTTTTGAAATGCTCTCTCAGACCCGGTTTGCAGGTGCTCTGCTGGTCCTCATCTCTTTTGTCCTCATCTTTTTTGCTCCAGCCAAGCACCGCCCATCCTGGCTCTGGCTGCAGCTTCCCATCCCTCCCACCCCCTCAGCCCACCTGAGGGTAAAGTTTTTTCCATTATGCTACATTTATATACCAGCTGCCTTCTGATGCCTGGGAGACAGAAAGACATCCTTTCTCTCGGTTGGAGAAGCAGAATGCCAGACAGAATGTTTACAACTATTTTCCTGGAAGTCTGCAAGGTTGGATTTGATAAGAGACTCGAGTCTTGGGTTGCAGCAAGCATATTTTGGTGGGAGAATAATCACTGATTTGTGTACATTTCTGAATGTCTTCAAACGGTACGATAAAAACATTAAAAATGTCATACTGAAATATTATGTTACCTTATTTCTTTAGTGATTTTATTCTTAGTATTATAGATTGAGATGAACTGACATAAATACACCTACAGTATGCGTTGAAATTATGTGAAAAGCCCTCATCGAGCTGGAAACATTTGAAGCTTCTGCTTCGGGACTGAAGATCCTTTGATGTTCATATAACAGAACCTATAGAATTGAAAAAAAAATTGGCAATAGATTCTAAAATGTCATCAAGAAGGATTCATGTAGAAAGTGGTTTCATTTTTGAAACTAATTTCTAAGGAATTGGGCCCACTTTCTGTGTTAGGCTCACCAACCTCATATACCCTCCACCATCCTCATTCACATCTCCCAAGGAAATGAAAAGCATGTAGCATAACTTCACAGAATGCCAAGGAGGCACAAAGAAAAAAAAATGTTTCAAGGTGTGTCTGGGCAAGAATGAAAAGAATCAGGACTGTGAAGTGCACCTCTGTATGAGGTGACATAGAGGGTTGAAAAGAGATGTGACTCATCTGAGATGTGAAAAATCCAGAACATTAATTAAACTTACATTCAACACGGGCGATGAAAGCAGAAGTCAATAGGGATTCCTGATTTTCTGTGTGACCTTTAAAATTGAGTGTTATTAGTAGATGCATCCTTGAACTTTCTTCTCTGACTCAGTAGGGGTGCCTCATCGCTCTCCGGGCTTTCAGACCCGTTTCTTCACCAGTGACACATCTCTAAATCTACTCACAGGAGCTCTGTGTTTGTGAATTCAACAACCCTCCTATCCACTCCTTATGACTCCCTGTAATTCCCACATGCCTAAGTCAAAATCTCAGTGTTCCAAGGAGAACTCAACTATTTCCCATCCGAACACTTGTACTTCCTGTCTGCGTTCATGATGCAGTCATCATCAAAATACTATTTGCAAAGTTTCTCTGGTTTCAGGACCCGCAAGTCTATCCAATGTCTCTCAGGTCACCCCTTACCTTTGATCCTTGGGCTTTGCATTAGAACATGTTCTTTTGCTGGAGTCACTGCACTGGTCTCTTTGCTAGATCTTTTGCTGAAGTTGTTAGCCATCTGCCCATTGTCTACATTACTACAGAAAGAGCTACTTAAGACTAAACTTTTTAATATACTTTTCTTATTTAAAAGCCTTCATTGGTCTTTTGTATGATATAATCATGTTTTTAAGGATGATTTCTGTAAGCTATCATGATTTTCCTCATGCCTATCATTTTATCTTCTATCTTCTGAAATACAGACTTGCTGAATTCAAATCAAACAGTTCTCTCTCCTATAACACTTAAATTTTAGGGAGAACTTTTTACTTCACATTCAGCCTGAGGCAGAGCTTTTATTTCTATGATGTTGCTAAAAATGTTAATTTAATTCATTAAAAATGTATTGTGCATCTATTATGAAATTCTAAGAGTTAGGGAAACTGGGAGGGCAAAGACAGTTGAGTAAAAAGTGGGGAAGCTAGGAAAACAAAGGGGACCCTGAGGAGTCTGTGAATCTTTAACAACCTCCCTTCCTTTCTGCAAACACAGCAAGCAGAAGCCCTGGGGACTGGTTGAACTGGTCACAGGCCACCCTGCCTGCCATGGGACCAATTGCAATCTAGATGGCCTGACCTTCGCTGAATGGAGACTGAGTAATGGATGCAAACTGATTGACTAGTGGTTAAGAGCTGTTTTTTCAGCTTGTGAAACTCAGAGTCACTGATGCTCAGATTCAACACTCGAAATGGGACTCTTGTCGTTCCAGTTTGTTTTTCATAGGGTTACATAACTCCGGCTGAGCTCACCTATGAGATTTTCAGCCCTCTAATTTGCTGAGGTCATTTTACCACAGGCAGGTAGGTGTGTTTAGTTACTCTATTGCCACGAGGTCCATTGGAGGAAGAGGGCTTTGTGTTAATTAAAGCGCCACATTACTTGTGTGCCTTGGGGGGAACTGAGACTTCGCAAGCTGGGAAAACATCCATACTCTCTTCCCAGATGAGTGCTTTGTATTTTCATTTTGAGTGGAACATTCCCAGAATGGGGGCAGGAAGATAGAGAAGGGAATTAAGCAAAAAGGGAATACAAAGAGGAAAACGGGGGTGAATTGGCCTGTGCAATTCTGCCACTTGTTAAAGAGTCAAATAAAACTGTAAACATGACAATAGAGGAATTGCTTAGTAGCTCCTTTGGAAGTTACCTCCTCCAAAGTCACAAAATCATTCATAATTAATTATCAATTGATTGCTGTAGACAGATGCCATAGGAGTACTGTGAGAATGAGATCAATGGAGATTGAAGCAGCCCAAAAGTCCCTGAAAGAAACATAGCTTGGAGCATGCAATGGCCAGCATGGTGGGGGAAGGTGGGAAGGAAGGCTGTCCACCATCTGATGTCAAAGCTCAGTTCTCTGGTGGTCTCACTGGGATGCTGTGCAGATAGCAACATAAAGCAGAATATACACACAGCTTTCTTGAGGGTTGGGCAGAACTCTCCTGGATTTAGTCTTCTATTTTAATCCCATACTCTGTATAGAAACACATGGAATACCTCTGCATTTCTCCTCCTATTTAATTCCACGCCTCTGAAAGTCACCAACAGTGGTAGACACTTTGTTTCCTGCCCTTCCAGCTGTCTTTGTATGCATTTCTATATGTAGGAGATATGTATTTGTGGATGTACATTCATAATGAAGTTTAAACCTAAATGGCATCATTCACGTATTCAGATGGCCTCTGACACAGGGTGTTTTGACTTAGGATTTTTATGGTGCAGAAGGGATATGCATTTAGTAGGAACTGTATTTCGAATTTTGCTCTGTCCTCTAAGTGGCATAGTAGTCTCTTGCTATGCTGTCCAGTATCGGCAAGCTGCAGTTTCTGCTCAACCATGTGATCATGAGGATAAACAACCATTACTCTACAGTGTACTGTGTTGTTCTGGTGTGATGTGTGGGAGGTTATGTGTAATAAATGCATTTCAACTTATGATATTTTCAACTTTAGGGTGACAAAATTCCATGGTGGATTAAGGAGCATCTGTATATGAGTCTAATGAACTGGTTAATTTGTTAATTGAATATATACCTTAAAGACTCCCCTTCCTTGTCAGCTGCTTTCATTCTTTTGAGCTCTATAAGGTCCAGTAATAAGGAAACCTTCATATTTATGTGTGCAATATATTATGGGCACTTAAATTGTTTCCAGCTTCTTTCTATGGCAAAATAATTTGCATCTTGGTGTTTACAATTTGAGATAAATACGCATTTATCCTGAGGACAGTATCATACAATTCAGACTTTTAATTTTGAAAAAAGGTAACTGATTAAGTTCACTGAAGCTTCTATTATATTCCACCAAAGTATATAATGTGTGCTAGTGCCAATCTACTAGTATCATTTTTTGTTTGCAAAGTGGATGTGAGAAAGATGGCATTTCAGTCTTGGTTTAAAATGTATTTTTCTTGGTCACTAGTGAGGTTCAATGTCTTCTTATGTGATTATTTATTTCCCTTTTCAGGTTTATTTTTATTGTTCCAAAGAAGCCATTTGTCACATCTCTATTCCTCATTAATTAGAATTAAATCAGTTTGACTTCTGCTGAATTTTTTCTAACCGTCAGATACCTAAGCCGAGTAATGTGAAAGTGTTAAGTGAGTTAAATAATCAATTGATCAATATGTATTCACTAGGCAATTAATGCCTCTAGTCTGTGCTGGATATTGTTGGGGATACAGGTCTGGCTTTTAAGAAGCTTATATGATCTTTTAGGGTGATAAGACTCAAATCGTAATCAATAACATTACCACTGTTTACTAGACCCCAAGGGCTGAACAGCCAGGGAAAAAAAGGCTCTGGAGGGTGGAGTCGCTGGAAAAGGCTTATTGAAGGAGTTACAGTTCTGTTTAACCTTGGCAGAGGGAAACTGTGGGAAGGGAGTGCGTGTTAGCCTGTGATGAATAGTGTGAGCAGTGAGGAGCATGCCCAGCCTGAAGCAGAGCTTGCGGGTACCTCCGGGGCCCATTCAGCCAGCCAGAGATGACTGTTTCCATGGGAGCATGCTCTGTTTTGGCCTGACTGTGGGAGGCTACATCTGCGAGTCTAGCTATCAGGCTTCAGGTTCAGGAGGACAGGTAAGGACAGGACATGGCTTCTCCTTTACAAGCTCCACTTGATCCCCCAGAAGCTGTTGGATCTAGGATCTGCCTGATTGCAACCCCTGCAGTTTCATCATTTGGTCCAGAGCTGCCATCGCTGCAATTACAATCCAAACCCAGAGTCAATTACTCACTGTGTGAATCACCCCCCAAAGATTGCTTTTTCCCTTTCCATTAGTATCACGCATAATTGCACTCTGTGTGGTTCCTAAATGCTTATTCCTGACTTCAATGTCCATAAGAATCAGGGTTGATTATAAAGTTCCTTCATCTCCTATCACTGACCTCATTGACATTTCCCATAAAGTATTTTTCCCATTCTATTCATTAACAATGTACCCACCTCCTACCATTAATTATTCAGCTCCTTGTGAGCAAAGAATCACTATATTTTCCCTGCTGATTTTTCCATATGTTCATCCTCTCTTCGTCTCCTTATTAACAGGGAATGTTAACACTCCCATGCCCTCGAGTTGTAGAGGTGGTTGGTTTTGCTGACACTGATTCTTTCTCTTTTATAGCTACTACCCCTCGAGACTCTTACCCTTCCCTACTTCTTGGCCCTCAAAGTCACCATGAGCTAATCCGGGGCATGACTTCTCCTGGGCCTTCTATTTCATGCAATTTCAAGCTAACACAAACCCTTCCTTTGCCTCTCTCCCTGGTATTCAATGTGAATGTTCCATGTATTAGCTGCCCTTGGGGCTTGTTAAATGGTAACAACCGATTTATCATCAATAATTTAACAGCTGCTAACTACCATAACATGAGTTAGGAAAGACAGCAGTCATGCTGTATTCTCAGCAGTAATGATTGACAGTAGGATCAGAAAAGACTGGGAAGGTCTAGACAGTCATGTAGAGTACCAAGCTAGACAGATGAAGAAGGGAGTAGGCTGTATTCCATCTTGTTCCAGAAGGTATTAGTGAATTTATACCATGTTTGGGCCAGAACTTTTATACTAAAGGTTCAGTGTGGTACAAAGGACTCCCTGGTAGGAAATTTGGGGCACACTTCCAGAAGTCAAAGTGTTTGCTCTTGAAGACATGTCACATGAATATATCTACCAGCAAAGAACTATATGGTTGGATGAGGTGTTCAAAGAGCAGCAAGAGCTGAGGCATGCCAAGACATAGCAGGTGGAAATTCCGGACAAGTTGCTGAGGTTTCCAAGGTCCCAGGTACTATGAATGACTAAAAACCCAGGTAAAGGGGTAGACATGAGACAAAATAAACAGAGCAGAAGGGAATGAGGAGGCAGTAAAAGGAGTGGATATTTAGCGAGCACTGCTGGTAGCATACCAAATATCTAGAATCACTGGTAGGTGTGAACCTGCAAGTACAGTAATAGTCTTGTCCCTTTCTTGGGTGGAAAGAGGTCCACATTTGCTTCAGAGCATCTGGAATTGCAAAGGCTGACATGCCAGTACTGGTGCCTGTTAAAAGATGGCTGCATAGAACTCAAAAGCTAATTCAAACAAATCTTCAAAAATGAGAATCATGAAGAAACAAGAACTTAAGCATGAAGTTAAGGCTAAGTACTCTTGGTATTAGAGTGAGTACAAATAAATAATTTACAACCCAAAAAAGAGTGGGTCATACAAATACCTGCACCCTAAATGAGCTTTGTTTCAAATCAACACACAATATCATCAGGCTTGTATGTGAGAGGTACTGACAGCACTTCCAGAGTTGCGAGAAGTAACTGTGGCCTGAGCTAGCCAGTCCTGGAGGAGAAGCTCTTCAGGTCACTGTCGGTTTTGCACTGCACTCCCAGGGCCTTGCACATAATAGACATGTAATCCACACCTTTACAAACACAGGGCTGACAGGTAGGGCAGCACCTTGATGCTGTAGTGATGGGTGCTAATGCTAAAAGAGACAGTTTATCATGGAGGGGAGTGAGGATTGAATACAGACGGTATGGATTGGCCACAGGAAGCTGAACAGAAGGAAGAAAATAGTGAGTGACATTCATGGATGACGATGGTTCATTGAGCACTTTCTATGAACATCATAGCTGACATAATTCAGCATCAGAAACTATGACACAAACTTTATATACTTAGGAGATTAAATATTTTTTATATGATTGGCCATTTTCTGTCTCAGCTTGTAATAGCAATGTAGTAAACGATTATTGTTTCTTTGATTTACATAAGGTAACTGGAGCTTGGAGAGGGTATGTAATTTGCCCCGGAGCTCACGAGTACTAAGTGGCTGAGCTAGACTTAATACCATGTTTGTTGATAGGCGGTACTAAGCACTTAGTGTACTTGAAGCCCTCTTACACTATGACATAGGGGCTAGTCATTGTAGACTAATCAAAATACTTAAATTTCTTTTCCAGGGGTAATGCATCTTTGAATTTTTTTTGTTTGTTTGTTTTTTTGGAGACAGGGTCTTGCTTTGTAGTTCAGGCTGGCCCTGAGCTCACTATGGTGCCCAGGCAAGCCGCCGTGAACTCAGCAATCCTCCCGTCTCTGCCTCCCGAGTGCTGGGATTACAGGCGTGAGCCACCACGCCCAGCATTGTATGTGGTAACCGGGGATCGAACTCAGGTCCTTACGCTTGCGAGGCAGGCGCCGGAACCACTGAGCTAACCCTCCGGCCCGCATCTTTGAATTTTAACATCTTCCAATTTTCTTCTTTGCCAGCATTCTACATTCAGTCAAGAATATTGCTACTCTGTCTGCATAAACCATTGTCAAACAGCCTTATCTTGGATTTTCCATTTTGGTTTCCTTAAAGTGATGTTAGGATGGCACTGAAGAGTTTTATAATTTTTCTTCCCCTTATAACTAATGTCTCATCCTAATTTAACAGAGCTTGTTTTGTTTTGCTCTTTTAAAATTGCCTTCATCAAATCTTTTCAATTTAGGTTTCATGAAAGAAGTGATTATATTTCTTTGCATTCATATTTTATTGGTTGATATATTATTCAATTAAAATGTGTCATTATGATAAGTCCAAATGGCAAAAATATGTTTGGTTATAATCATGACTGACTCAATGAGTATGGAATTTGTGACTGGAAGCAAACGTACACAGAAAATCAGAGAATTCATTCCTAGGCAAATGCATCTAATGTGACTTGGACGTAAAAGAAAACACCAGTTGTTTCAACGTATGAGATAAATGTCATTCACTATCCTGCCTCTTACTGCTTTTAGCCAGAATGAGAACAATACAAGGTGACCAAGGATAAAGTCTTGATGGCCGAGAAGAGAATGCTGCTGAAAGATTAAGAATAGTAAGTATAGTTTAAAATTATATATACCTCTGGGGGGTATGGATATTTATATTCTTTGCAAATAAATAATTTATGGTCTTTTAGAGGACAAAGAATTAAGGAGACTCTAAACAGAAGGTGCAAGCTATTCTTTTTAAGGAACTAGGTATTCAGGTAAAGGGGAATGAGCATGGAAAATGGAGGAGCAAGAAGAGAAAAAGAAGCTGGCTGTGGTGACTCATGCCTGTAATCCCAGCATTTGAGATGCAGAGGCAGGAGGATTGCTGAGTTTGAGGCTTGCCTGGCCTACATAGTGAGCTCAGGGCCAGCCTGAACTATAAAGTGAGACCTTGTCTCAAAACAAACAAACAAACAAACAAACAAACAAAAAAACAGACTTCAGCATAAAGATTAGATAATGCTCATGGTGAGTGACTAGTGTGTGAATCGGGACGGCTCCTTTAAAACGAAGGGAATATAAGATGCAGTGAGACACTAGAAAGGATGTGTTACAAAAGCAAAGGAGTATTATACAAATATTAGACTTTCAGAATAGAAGTTCTTCCAAGATAAGCACAGGGTGTGTTAGTTTTCTGTCACTGTAAGACAACACCTGAGATAAGCAATTTAAAGGAAGAAAGATGTACTTAGGCTCATGGTTTCAGCAGCTTCAACCCCTGTTCCTGGCTCCACGGTATTCATGTTGTAGCTGTTCAGAATACCCTGGAAAGGAGGAGGGAGTAGAGTGACTGGGAAGGAAAATAAAATGGAGAAAGGGACAAAAGGTTTGGCAATATCTTCTCCCTTTAAACCCAAAGTCTGGAACCTAACTTCTTTCCATTCTTTCTGCCTTGTACAGGCTCCACCACCTCCAGTAATGCAACAGGATGGGGGCCAAGCCTTCAGAGGACATTTGAAATTGAAGTCACGACACAGTGGTGTGTCTAAACACGAGGACAAGAGTGAGAACCCTCTGCAAGGTGACTGTCTACAGATCTATAGATAAGTACAATTCACATCTATATCTTATCTATGGATAAGTACAAGTACTTTCAATATTCAATTCAATGAAGTCAATGGAGGTAAGTACACACAGTGTTGTGATAAATGAGGAAGAGACCAAGTACATAGGTAGATCAAGAAAAGATTACCAGATGAGAATAAAGTTAAGTCGTGGAACAAAACCTGAGAAGGGAATTTCTGAGCAAATGAATAGGGAACATATTCTAGGAAAAACAATAGCAGTTTCAGTCTCATGGACAAGGGAGAGTTTCGACTCGTGATCTGTTGCTGCTTCTGTGCACAGGGGACAGGTGGAGCGGCCCAGGCTGAACTGAGGAGGTGAGCTGTGAAAAGATTTGTTTTTAAATTACTTTCATGTTTACGATAAGGTGGTTGGATTTTACCCCATAGTTAAGGACCTGTGTCTAGCACTGGACTTTGAAAATGTTATTCACATCTGCCATGAAGTTACAAAACAATGCTGTGAGACACTTGCCAATGGTCACGTTTCTCTCAGAGTGTTAGCTGGAGTCCATTCTGAAGACCTCATTCTGCAACCTCTTAAAGCCTTAGTGTCCACCTTTTGCTTTATCTGGGCTACATTTACCAAAGAATTGCCTTGGGCAGCATACAATATGTATAATATAATTAATGTATACAAGTAACATAACTTCCTTTAAAGATTTTTATTATAACATTAAAGTGAAATAACCCAACAAACCTATATGTTTAATAAATAAGCAAGAAAACCTACATGTCTGCTTAATAACAATAAATATATCTGTCATCACAGGTGTGAGGGTATGTAGGCAGGTGCAAGTGATGGGCTTTATTTACCAAGTGACACAACTGCCCTTAATATTTGATACAACTGAGTTTCAGTTTGACTGTGAGGCAGTGAAGGAAGCACAGTTTGTACTGCACGATGCCCTTACCTACTCCGCGTTCTGTTATCTCAACAGTCCACACTTTGAGCACCATGAAAGCAAGTCATGAAAAAAATTTCTAAAACTTACATAAAAATGTTACAAGTGTATGATTTTATGGGGCCACCTGATTAGGCTGGGGACCATGAATTGAACATGCCTGTTTTAAAGAGACATGTAGGAGGATTAAGGTATAGAATAGTAAGTTCAGATTTTTCTGATCAAGATGTTAATAACTTGTACAGCGTTCAAATTTCCAGGATGTATTTATGTTCAACAAAACATTTTTAATTTTCACAAAGACAGGGAAAAATAAAATGGGAAATTGTAGCCAAAGTATCAAGGCTGCAAGGGAAGATAACATGTGCTACGGTTAAAGAAGACTCCTTAACCCACACAGGGGAATCATTTCTCAGGAAGGGAGGATATAGTATGGTTTTTGAGGCTTCTAAGTCTTCTAGGAGTTTTCTTTCCTGTTTTTTCTTCTTTTTCTTTTAAACATCGACCAGAAAGCTTTGTTGTCTACGAAAGGGTAAAAGGATGTCTGGCTGAATTGGAATTGACAAAACTAGGCAACTAAGAGAGGGCAGTCTCGGGAGCAGCCTTTAACCACAAAAGAGATATTGAAGGCGATGCAATCGATACAGCTGAAGCAGACACAGGAGGAAGATGATGAAACCCATCAAATTCGATCACTAGGCAGGAGTGGTCAGTGTCAGCTTCCTAAAGAAGGGTCACTTGGTGCCAGCCTCCATTCGGGGGCTTCCGCCTCCCCTGCTGATTACATTCCGAGGATCATAAACTTTTAGTGTCAGGAGGAATAATGCATTCTGCCTGCTCTGGACTTCTTGTTGGGGCCTGAAATCCTTTTTGCTGTGGTGTGGAGCAGTAGGTTTTCTGCATTCATGGGTTTCAGACAGCCAACGCATCTACCTAGTGTACTGAATACGTATTACCTCTCAGAGGACACAGTCACTTATTTGTTTACTTCATCAGTTGTAATTTTTTTTCTACTCATAGTAGATTTTAGGAAATAAGGTTACTGATTTTTTTTGGTGTTTTTTTTTCAAGGAGGTAGAATCTGACTCATTTCATGACTTGGCCCAACAGAACGGAACAGGTGAGAGACACGTGAAGAGAGTCCTGGTTAATGGGGCTGCTACTGAGCACAGACTTTTGTGTGACAGCAACTGACATGACTTAGAAAGAGTGAGATAAGAGCTCAGAGAGATCAGCCTCAATTGCTACTTCCTTGAATCTTTGGCAAACGAAAGGGCTTAACACAAGCATTTTTAGATAGTAAGTTTTGGAGTCATTTACTATGCGACATGAGCTGGTAAGTATAAGAAAGCTCACAATTTAAAAAAAAAAAGAAAGCTCAAATGGAACAGATACAGAAATTTCATCTGCTGAGCCTCTCAGGAATGCTATATGTCCAGCAAAAGAATATAAGAGAGAAGATTGTCTTAAAAGTGTATTAATAACTGACCCATGCAATAAACAAGTCAGTCATAGCATTCTGGTGATACTCCAGGTGACTTTTCATTGCATTTGAGCAACATCTATTCAAATGATTGCCTTTCAACCAATCAGCAGAGTATGTGCAGTGGCTACAGAAAGGACTTTCAGAAGCAAAGAGAAGAAAATGCTGTCCATTACTGGAGGGGTAGGGACAGAGGAAGGTGTGGCATCCTTTGAATGGTGGGTGTGTGCCTGGCTATCAGCTTGATTGTGTGATCAAGACTTCCCACTATTATGGTCTAAATCTAGACTATCACCCAACAGCTCTTGTATTCAGAGGTGGGTAATTTGGAAAGCAATTGGATCATGGAAACAGTACAGTTGACTTGCTTTTAGGAATTGGGGTCTGATTGGATGGGGTGGTTTACTGGGTGGTTGACTGGAAGAGTGTATCTTTCTTGATGGCTTTCTCTTTCTATGGTTCCTAGCCACCATGGCATGAACAGTTGTTTCCCTCCATAAGATTCTTCTTCCATGCCCTCACAGCTCTTGTAATTAGCAGAATATGGACTGAATCATCTAAAAACTGTGAGCCAAACTGAGCCTGTTTTGTTTTAATTTCTAAACATCAGGTATTTTGTCCCAGGGATTAGAAAGTAACTAAGAAACCTACTTTCTCTCCTTGCTCTGTTTCTATCTTTTCAAACAATGCTACATTATAATTTGGCCTCTTAGATACATTATCCATAAATAAAGTTCATGCTTATCAGTAAATTCTATTATCTTATCCATTTAAGAATTATGTTTCTCACTGTAAATTAATGAATCAGGCTTCTATGTTGTATAGATTGCCTCTGGAAGTTTGATTAATGCATTTGTTGGTCTACAAGTCTGAGACACAGAAAATAGTGGAATTTGCCAATCATACGCTTTCTTTTTAGGGTTTCTAGCAAAGCTTTTCAAATGGTGATACTTGGCCCATTTTGTATAATTTTCCAAAGCTTTGGAGAGCCCAGGTCCCCTGATGAGCAGATCAGTGTCCTTTTCACTTATCTGTGTGGTTAACTTTAATAGTTGCTAATGTTTCTTGAGGGCTTACTGGGTCCCAGGCATTACTCTAAGGGATTTATGTGAATTTCCTCATTGAAACTTCACAATGGCTCTCCTAATAAAAGCATTTTCATTTTACAAATGAAGAAATAGAGAGTCAAGGAGATTTAGTAACTTTTCCAAGGTCATGCAGGTAGCCAAAACAGACCTCAGAGTCAGAATTAAGAAGCATAATTCAGAGCAGTTGTCTATGAACACCAGGCTACACTGCTTGTCCACTAGACATGGTGTCTTTTGTACTACTACTTTATAAAAGAAGAAATCCAGGACATCTCCAAATACCTATCATAATTTCGAAGTCCTCTACATGGCTTTCAAAGCCTCCTGCAGTCACATCTCAGACTACATTGATATACCAACTCCCGTGTTTCATTTAACTTTAATGATCAATTATTTGAAATGTTTTATACACCAGACAATAGGCTCAGGAGAATCAAAGGTGAGTAAAGGACTTTGTAACCTAAATATCAGACAAAACACAAATCTATGAAATATGACTAGGAGAACTATGTAGAAAGTAAGTGATGCCATGGATATTTATAGTAGAAGAAATTCACTTCTATATTGGGGATACTGATGGCATAGGCTGGAGACAGGATGTGAGGACACCTCAGTGAGGACTGTGCTAGAGGGAGAGAAAAGAGGATGCAATTCATTATAGATAAGAAGAACAACATTGGCAAAGACAAGAGCTTAAAGGATTCATGGTCATTGTGGGAACAGAAAATGGGTGAGTGTGATAAGATCAAAGAGTTTGGTTGCAATTAATGTAAAAATAGTGCAGCCAAGCTGTGGACAGGTGAACAGGGTCAGGTTCGAAGTAATAGGTATTGTCTGAGCAGAAAAAAATTGCATATTGTGATGTTAACACATTCATAGTGAAGTGGCTGTTGAAAGGTTGAGGAATATTCAGTACAGACCAGGAAAACAATTGGAGTTAGAAAGGTCTAATCTTTTTTTTTTTTTTTTTGAGACAGGGTCTCGCTTTGTAGTTCAGGCTGGCCCGGAGCTTACTATGTAACCTAGGCAAGCTTCGAACTCAGCAATCCTCCTGTCTCTGCCTCCCGAGTGCTGGGATTACAGGCGTGAGCCACCATGCCCAGCTAGAAAGGTCTAATCTTTTGGCTCCCTGTTCTTCTCTGGCCTCTCTGAAAACCTGAATAGTGAGATGTCACAGGAACTAACTTGGAATTTCAAAAGTATATTCCGAGTATCAGTAATCACTCGAAATTCTTAATAGCTAGTTCCAGGGTCTTATGTGTTTTCAGTAGACTTAATATCTGTGCCTCCTAAGTGTTTGCAAAGCTCAAAAAGATATGAAAGACTTGAGAAACTTCTGTAGCACAAAAATGTGTTAATTTTATTTAGCTTGATTTCCCAAGCTAATTGTTATAGAATTTTCCTTGATTCCAATAACCACTATTGTTTTATTAGTGTTCCATTTAGTTGAAGCTTTGGGAATCTTCTATCTAAGCAAAGCCCTTCACTAAATAAATGGTGGTGTTTCCTTTCCTCCCATTTGAAAGCAGAGGCCAGAGCCTAAGGGACAGTGGGGACCAGAAGGGCAGTTGAGCTCTGTCCTTCAGGACTGACAATTAACATGACTTTGAGTGGATAAAGTAGCAGGAACAGGATTTTTCTCTAGGGTGAGAGGTACTAAAGTCTCTTGAGTTCTGTGAGGCTCACAGGAATGGATTGAGCTAATGTACTGACAGTTTGATCTGTACAAGGATGGTTATTGTTTTGTACATTGAACTTTTAGTTTACATACTGAACCACGTCAGGAGAAATAGTGACTCAGATAATTTCTTTATATTATGGTCTCTGGATTTGAGTGACCTGAATAGCATGGCTTCAGCACCAACCTCTAATCTTTAGTGATCTGATTTGTTGGGAACTGTGGATGATTTATTTGGATTTACAATTTACTTGGATTTAAGGATGTCTGCCCTACCCTGAGGAAGCAACTACTGAGATTATTGCCAACATCTGCCCCACCCTAAAGGATTTTAATACAAGGATTACTGCACTAGGATTATTGTTTTAAAACTTACTTGGATTTAAGGATGTCTGCCCTGCCCTATGGGATTTTCAACTACAGGGATCATTTTGGATAACCGCTCTGCTTTATGCATACTATGATTTTGGGTGTGAAGGCTTGGTACCAAATAAAGGTATGGTGAGCTCTGGGTTTTGGTCCTTTCTACTTGTGCAGTATTTGGCCTTTTGCTGCCACTGCTCAGAGTAGCAAGAGTTGAGCCCAGGCTCAGCCTTTTCTTCAAGGTTCTGATTTTGTTGTTTGTTGGTTGGTTGTTATTCTTTTTGCTGTGGGACTCATGGGGAACTAGAGCTTCCCATGAGGGTCCTGGCTGTGTCCTCTTACCCTGTCTCCCACACTGATCAAAAATAATGCATTTTAAAAGCAAGAAGATATAAACTAGGGTTGGTGGCCCAAATCTGTAATCCCGGTACTTTGGAGGCAGAGGCAGGCAAATTTATCTTCAAACCCAGCCTGGGCAATTTGGAGACTTAGCAAGAGATTTGTGTCAAGAAAGGAAGGAAGGAAGGAAGGGGGGGGGAGGGAGAGAGAGAGAGAAGGAGGGAGGGAGGGAGGGAGGGAGGGAGGAAGGAAGGAAGGAAGGAAGGAAGGAAGGAAGGAAGGAAGGAAGGAAGGAAGGAAGGAAGGAAGGAAGGGAGATAGCTCAGTTTGAAGGTTATGTGTTAAGTCCCCAGTAATATACAACCAAATACAGTAAGAAAATATAACATGGTTATCAGATGTCCTAAAAAGACCTTTGTGAAGGGAACTGGAGTTATGCTCTTTCAGATCACTACTTTTGGATATGGATTATTTTGAGCTGAAGCCATTGAGAAGTAGCACAGGGGTTAAAGGTGCCCTCTGCTCTCCTCTTTCTGCCTAAAACCAGGGCATAAATTTCACTTTATCAAAGAGCTTTCATCTTCCATATTAGGAAGGGGTGTACAATTCTCCTCACCAGAGATGACTTGAGTCTTCATTACAGACTGTGCTAAACAACCAGGATGTACAGGATAGCACACATTCTACAATTTCCATACCTAGGAACCCCAAGTGCCCTTTCCTTCATGTAGAACTATATATATATATATATATATATATATATATATATATATATATATATACACACACACACACCTTATATGCCACATATATGCACACCTTAACAGCCTTTTAAAAATAGTATAAATGCCTATAGGTTTTTATTTCTTTTCTACAAAGTCCTCATGAAGACAAAAATACTCTTAATAAAAATGCTTTTTGTTTTGTAACTCTGTATTTGTCTGGTTAATTTGTTAACCCTCAGTCATTGCACTTGGGGGGATAGGAAGGTTTTCTTCCTTTTTTATGTACAAAAGTCCCAAACAGGCAACTTGGAAAGCAAGGTCTAATGGATTCAGGCATTAACTCTGCATTTACTGAGGCAAGTCTATTCCCTTTTCTTTGTGGCTGTTTCGTGGTACTGTAGTTGGAAGGAGGATTTTACAAATAGATTTTGATCAAATTTCTCTCTAAATCTACCACTAGTGATTCTAACCAAGCATAAAATAGGTGTTCTACTCTTATCATCTTAAAGGAGGGGCATGTGAAAGACTAATGGAGAATTTTAAACCCTGCTTTACTGCAGAGACATAGACTATTTCTTTGCTTAATGCCTCACAAGCATGGACTTTTAGCAAGAAATACAGAATTAGTCCATGAGCGTAGACTCAAAAGGTGCAAGTTTTTGGGTTTAATTTTCTGGTAAGTTTCTAAAAACCTGTTTCCAGTGATTCAAATGACTGATTGATTCAGTTGGTCATTTGCCCGTTTTGCTTTGAGCATCTATTCTGACACCTATCATCTTAGCACTCATTGACAAACTTGAGCAGATCATCTATATGAGTTCAGATATTGGGGGCCATCATGCCTTGTCTAATCTAAATCCCCAAGGAGGAAAGTGTCTTCCCCAGAATATAAAGAAAAATAAGATCTGGTTTTAACAGCTCAAATGTAATGGCCTCAATTTCTCTATAAATTTATTTTTCCTATTTTTTTCTGGATAAATTACTGATCTGAGGTTGAAGGTGGAATAGAATGATTGCAATGCAAAGCACAAAAGAATAAATAGAAGTGTTTAGAGGAGAATGTGAATACAAAAAAAAAATGTGTCCAGCTCAGTATGTGTAGCATATTGTACTTTTTACTATTGCTTTACTTGGACTTAGAAATTCACTCAGTGAGATAGTCAACCAACCCCAGGAATGCCAGTATGTCAAAAGGAAACCTTTTCCCTTCAGCAAATAAAATATTAAGAGGGCTCAACGAAAGCCAGTGGGACGTGGCCTGGAGAAGAAGATGAAAAATTAATTTTAATGCATGGGAGACTAAGTAATTCACTTATTTCACAACCTCAATCAATTTTAATATTTTAGTATTTAATGCAAATGTAGTGCCTCTCCAATAATATTTTAAAAGTTGTTTCTGCTTTTGTAGATTTTGTCTTCTGAGTTTTTTCAATTTCCGTTGTCACTTTTCTTAACTTCTTGATAGGGGTTCTACTGTGGATCCCACATTTATCAAAGTGCAAATCTGTCCTCCTTTAGCTTCATCAATTGTCCAAGTCATATAATTATTTAATAGGAAGTGGAGGGGTGGAAGAGACCCCAAGCCACCTTCCAAGCAGGCTGATTTTTAGAGAGGCCTCTGAACTTCAGAGTCTCCCCAGTCTTCTGGAGAAGCCATGGTGTGAAGAGCAAAATGGAGTCATTTAGTTACAGTACCTAGATATCAGCCCAAGAAGGAAAGCTGCCTGCCTTTCTCCACAATTTAGACACTTATCTTACAAATTCACCAAGCTCCAAG
>PVIC010004566.1:40100-62034 GCA_004025085.1 Thryonomys swinderianus
AAAAAAAAAAAAAAAAAAAAAAAAAAAAAAAAAAAAAAAAAAAAAAAAAAAAAAAAAAAAAAAAAAAAAAAAAAAAAAAAAAAAAAAAAAAAAAAAAAAAAAAAAAAAAAAAAAAAAAAAAAAAAAGAAATTAAAAATATAAATAAAAAAGAAAAAAGGAAAGAAAAGGAGAAGAAAAAAACCCTGCAGACTTTTCAGATGAAAAGTTCACTTTCACCTCTATATAATAGACAGTAAGGCTCATCCCACAGGGCAGAGGTTAGACATGGACAGAACAAACCATGCAGATTTCTCCTCCCAGCAAGGTGGACTCAAGTGAAGGCTCTGCACATAGTTCTGCACAATGACTAGCTTTTGGGTAATTTTGCTTGTAAGAATAAGGCTTTGATTATCTCTAAGAGATAATTAGCTGATAGTACCACGTGAACATTTTAAAGATAGTCATAACTATTAAGTTTTTCAGGTGATATCTCTATCATGTTAATGACAAACTTTTTGGTATTCTCCAAGATCCAGTTAAATGTGCATATCAGCAAATTTACATTTTATTAAATCTTTATTTCACTTAATCCTCCCCAAATGATTTAGATGATAATATTTACTTTTGTTGTTTTGTTCAGGTCATAATATTTCTAAGGAAATAGTAACTTGCTCAAAGGGACACGTGCTATAAATGGATCGTCATTTTTCTTACTCTTCAGAACCTGGAGCCCTGCTCACTGTGCTATGCATCTTCCTTGCACAAGGCAATGGGGTAATGTGTTATAAGAATTCTAATAACGTAGTTTTCTATTGATGCTATCATCATAGTGTTTTGTACTCTTAAGCACTTTTTAAGGTATGGAGGCCTTTGCACTAAGCTACATCCATAGCCTTTTATATTTTTTTAGTTTGAGATGGGTTGCTAAATCCACAATAGGTTGCTAAATCAGTAAGTTGTTCAACCTGAGTTAGATCTTGCATTCCTCCTGCCTCAGCCTTGTAGAGTGCTAGGATTACAGTTATTCATGCACCACCATGGTAGGTTTTGAAGTCCTTTAAAAACCCATTTGAACTTAATCTTAGTGCCCTCTCACCTGCATTACATCTTAGTTTATCAAAGGACATTTTTTCAAGACCTTGGGTTGTTTCTGTTAGTAACACATTTTAACATCAATTTTCAAATATTTCTAATTCCCTTTGATGAATAAGTTGGTGTTTAGTATAAAAAGTGTTTAGTATTAAATAGTCATAGTATAGCATATTCTTTAGAACTAATCCGCTGTCCTTTTTTCATAGAAGAAGAAAGAGCCATATAGAAAAACTCATTTCCCAGGATCATAAAGCTTATTGGTAGCCAGGCTGGCTAGAGATGGATTCTAGGTACTTGTTCTCTAACACAGCCTTTGTACTATTTCAAAGCATTAACACATTACATTTATATCAATTCTTAGGGCAATTGAAACTCATAGTTTTTGTACATAGTAGAAAATAGTACAAACCCATGTACATAGTAGATACGTACACTGTATTGTGTACATCAGCAGTTTAGCTTTTCTTCTAACTTTTCCATTTTTGAGAACAATTCATTATTTCTATGTTTTCAACAAATATGTGTGCTTTAGAATCTTAGCATTTCTTCATCTGCAACTGTGCCTAGAACCATTCAAACAAGACATTATGCCCTCCTTAATTATTTAATGATTTGATTAATAATCTTTCAGGTAAATTTGTATGTGTTTAAGTGTATTAAATTCCCCATTTTGTCATTTTTATTATTTCTCATTTATCTTTGATTGGTAGGTTTTCGTTAAACTCAGAGGTCATCTGTGGTCTTGAGACAGTAAAACTCATATTCAAAGAGAAGTCAGGACATTTCAGAATTTGGTTCCGTTAATAGCTCACTTGACATTGCTGAAAGTTACTCAATCTAAATTACCATTTTAATATGCTAAGATGCCTCTCAATAACAAGGAGCAATGAAAATATTGCAAATACAAGATGTGTAGGGCTAAAACCCCTAAGGGTTCCTTTATATATTTTTTTCATTTTGAGTCTTTCAAACTTGTTTGTGATAATGTGGAGAAAGTGGGACAGGAAGGAAATACTAAGGAAATGGACAACCAGGAAACTATCGGGGAGGGATGATTGAACAAGTAGGACACTAAAAACAGGTATTAGAGTTTCATGGAAGTTTAATAGAACTCACATTCTCAATTAATTGTTTTATTAAGAAATGAGAAAAGGTAGAATTTTGCTTATGATTCCCAGAGACTGAAAGGCAGGTTAAGTCCAAATCATTTCCTCTAAGGGGAAACACATGGAAGTTAGTAACAATGATATTAATAATAATGATAATGATAAGAATAATATATATTGGTATATAAATAATATTCTTCCTTGCTTAAGCTGATTATTTTGTACTTAAAAGAATGTAAGATAGCTTATAGGGATTTATAAAATCGAACACATTAAGAATAGGAAAGAAAGAATAAACAATAGAGGAGATTTAAAATTAAGCCATGAATCAGGCCGGAGGGTTAGCTCAGTGCTTCTGGCGCCTGCCTCACAAGCGCAAGGTCCTGAGTTCAATCCCCGGTAACCACATACAATGCTGGGCGTGGTGACTCACGCCCACCAGCAATCAACCAGCAATCAGCACCACATACCATAGTGCCGGGCGTGGTGGCTCACACCTGTAATCCCAGCACTCGGGAGGCAGAGACAGGAGGATTGCTGAGTTTGAGGCTTGCCTGGGCTCCATAGTGAGCTCAGAGCTAGCCTGAACTACAAAGCGAGACCCTGTCTCAAAAAAAAAAAAAATTAAGCCATGAATATAACATATGCAAAATGCATAGCATGTAAAAATACCTTTAACTTAGATAGGTCAGTAGAATCCTAGTGTCAAAGTATTCAGGTATTACTAGCCATGTAAATTTAGACTAGTTTGTGAATTTGGACAAGAGTTTGTATGTGTTATGTTTCATATACTCACAATGAGTTGTCCCTGCCTTTTAGAAATTGGCTATCTAAGTTGGAAATAAGACATCCAATGGAAATAATTAAAAATATATTCTTGTTGATATTTACTTTCTCATACTCCATCTCCTGCAAATCTTGATCTTTTCCTGTCAGCATTGTTTCAACTGTCCTGATGTCAGCCCTTCCTGCCTGTCTTATGGAAGGTCACTAACAGTGAAGTCTGTGTTCTGCCTGGTGCCCCTCATCATCACTGACTTGAAAAAGCCCTCACCACTTTTTCTTGGTAGTAACCATATTTTGCTGCATTATTTTTCTTTTGAATGAAGTCTGGATCCCACTTTTCTCTTTCACAATCCTGCACACATCTACATCATCAGGTGACCTCAGTAGCTTGTCCTTGGATTGCAGCCTTTGTTGTTTCTATCTTGCTTGATGTCTACAGTTGCTCTTATCCTTGGAATTTACTCTCACTTAACTTTGACACTTGTATTCTTTATCTCCTTGAGAGGAACTCCAGGGGCCTAGAAAGAACTGTTGGAAGTGGCTCATAGTTTCCCAGAGGCACTAACAAGTGGATGATGCAAATTTTACAGAGAAGTCCTTATATCTTGAATAAGCACATATCAAAGGTACTCTTGAGATTCACAAATGAGAACAAAGCCAGTGTTAGGTTGGACCAAGCCTAAGAGATGTTGAGTTGACTTACAGCCCTGGGTAGGGACAGCCTAGCTTCCCTGAGCCTGGCAGGGATGGCAGACAGGCAGTAATTCTGTGTGAGGCAAACTGCAATCTCCACTTGAGGACAAAGTTGAGAGAATTTTCTGGAAGGAGCTGGCTTATTCAGGTATCACCGATGATGTACTAATGAATGTGACACAGATCAGATCTCATGGAGCTTGAAGAGGGTCATAACCAGCCTTTATCTAAATAGTTATTCATGAGAACAATGGTTTTAGAAGCCTTCTCACCTTTAGACCAACTAAATAGGAAGTATTCTATTGTTAAGGAAGCTCACAGTTTAATATTTTAGATAAATTTGTAGAAAAATGTTATGTATGTTTTAGCTCTTAAAGAGGAGATATTGATGACTTCAAATTATTCATTTTGCAAGGATATTATAATAAGTATTCATTACATTTTTAATTTACTGCTATTATTGGGAGTTTTTAAAGTAGCTAGGATTATCTACTTCTCTTATAAATGATGTCTGCTTCCTTCTGATAACAATTTTCAGCAGTTTTACTACCACATGTATACACATATATATGCACATATGTGTAGATACATATCTACTCACAATAATACCATATATGCATTTATGCATACATAGGGATATACACAAAATAGGTTGACACATGCATATTCCTTTACCTTTTTTGATTTATATAGATAGCTTCCAAGTTCTGAGTCCTTAAATTTTTACAGAGCTATACTGTTAGTTTAATGTTCTATTTTTCAGTATGTAACAATTATAAGTGAAAATTTTGTGATAGCTTCATGACCAAGAGGAGGTTGACCATTGAAATGCATGGAGTTGAGTTGGTTGTCCACAGAGAATCTAATCTCATTTAACTTTCCACTCTCAAGAAGGCAAACCTGAGTACCAAATCTTCTCCCTAAATAAGTGCGTATTCTTCTCTTTCTTTGGAAGAATGGAATGGAAGGGAAATGTCGCTTCCTTTAATCTGAAAATGATATGGATTATGAATTTAACCAGCATACCAGATAATTCACCCTCTGACTTGGTGACAGAGTTTTTCCCGAGCCATGTGTCTTTGGATGATCCCATGAGACAATTTCTTAAGCTCACAAGGACCTTGAGATAACTAGGTAACATAATTGTTTGGGTGTTTCAATATCATATTTGTCTTGGCATCAAATATTAAGAATTGGAGACCTCCTGAGAGATAAATCACTTAACCGAGAAGAATGTTTGTTGCTGTTGTTTTGCTTGTACTCAAACTGAGATGGGAATTGGATGTCTGGAGTCGGCAGTGGAGCAAGAACAGATAAACATACACAATGTGAGTGGCAAGAGTGGAACTAAAGAGTGATGCCAAGAATAAATACTGGCTGCCTGAAAAGAGGATGCAAGAGCCAAGTGGAAAAGTACCAGAATCTTTATCAGGAAATAGGAGGCTAAATCAGGAAGCTGGAGGAAACATGAGCTTCAAAAAGTTAAGAGGAAGCTCTTGAGTAGGATTTCCCGAGAGTCTGACTGTTGGACAAAAGTCTCTAAATGTGCTCTTTCACCTCTCATTCTATAGCTTCTCTGGAGCCTGGCATTTATAGAGCTCAATATGGAATTTCTCAAACACTAGTAGAGAGCAGCCTTTTTCAGAAGCCTTATTAAAAATGTAAATACCCATGTCCAAAACCTGATTTAGATAAAGAATTGGTAAACTTACTGTGTTAAGGGCTCATAGTAAATATATTTGATGTTGTGGGCCCCATGGCTTCTGCTTGTTCAGCACAAGCAGAACTATATATGTCAATAAATGAATGTGGCTGTGTAACAAGTTTTTATGGATCAGTTGTAGTAGATTTGGTCCAAGGACCATGGTTTAATGACCCACAATTCAGGACAATTATATTCTTTAGACAATGACATAGTCCATCTTAAAGAGAAGTAAGGAAAGCATAGCTCTTCAAGTAGAAAGCAAATTGTTCCTTTTAATGACCTGTAATTTTGCAGATAAGGTTATGATTGGTCCTCAAATCTCTGTGATCAAAAGTTGTTGACAAATATATAAAATTGTGATGGCAAATATAGTTTCATTTGGAAGGTACTAGAAAGAGAACTTATTTCTATAAGGAATTTGCTTACTGACCTTCTGTTAGAAATTTCACCTTTAGCAGGCCAATTTTGTTGATAGAAAAATGTGTTTCCTGATACTGTATTCAAATTAGATAATAGAATAATTATTTGTAATATCATGGAGTAAGAAGAAAAAACATTATTTTGATGGTTTAAGCACTTCAGAGAACATAAGCAATAATTATTGAAAGCAAAATAAAGTTGAAGAAAGAATTCTACAGATTATTCTCAGGCAACATTCAGCAATAATGGCTAAGTTTAAGTTTAATTGCTTACAACATCCTTTCAAGTGAGCCAAGACTTTATTGGGTTGTGGAATGGGGGAAGTAAATGTCATATATAGATTGGCTCTGTGTGTGTGTGTGTGTGTGTGTGTGTGTATGTGTGTAGAATATGGTTGTGAGAGCAGTGATAGAATGTAGTAAAGATAGGGGCAGCATGGAAATGAGCTGTTTCCAGAGCAATTTCAGACATATCTGAACTGTCTTATTAAAGAATCGGCTCTTTTGTCACCTCCCAGTAGGTATAATCAGGTTCCTCAGCAATATTTTTGGTCCCTACTTCTCTGAGTTGCTTCCCACTGACTTTCTTAGCCAATCACTGTGCACTAAATGAGATTAGATACCCTGTAGCTATGGGCCAGTCTGTGAAGACCTGGACTGTTATGAACATGCCACAGTCAGTCACCAAAGAGTGGCAAAATTCATGTCCTTAGGCTGGCTCTTAACATCTAGTTCTGTGACCTTTTTTTTCTGCTTTCTTGACTTTCTCATAGTTCGCCTTTTTAGTTCACTGCTATAATTCTATTCAACTCCCCACGTCTTTCTTGCATTATCCCCTACCAAAATTTTCTTCAGTCAAATTTATCTTCCATAGGAGTATACTGTACCCTAGATAGAACTTGATTTGGGGGCACAGTTATTTCAATTAATCATATGAGTTTATATCTTTCCATATTATTTGCGTTTTTTTGTTTAAGATATTTGCTTTTTATTAAGGGTCTTATACCCTTTCCTCACAAGGATTTATGAATTAAAAATTTCATTAAGGCATAATGTTAACCACCCCAGCTAGCTGTCACATTTGGAAAGGCTTTGGATCAGAATGCTATAGTTAATTTAATGCTGGGAGATCTTAGTTTTTGTCCTGTCTCAGATTACTAACTTTGCTAGCTTCCCATTATAAATCTCAGTTTTCTCATTCTATGATTATAGTTTGACATTATATGATTACTGCTTCAAACTCCAAGATGACTTTAATTTACACTAAAGTATTAATGACTGGCAATGGATTTATTCATATATAGTAGAATATTTGAAAGACCTTTATTATGGCTTGTTTTTAGATGCCCTCCCAAAGCCTATGAAGTTATACATGGGGGTTCAGATATAGCTGAATCTAGAGTATGTGATGCTAGAATTGACTCATGGTGTTATGCAATAGGTATGTCCTACCATCCTCATAATCCATCCATCTTTCTAGGAGTTCATTAAGCGGGTCAAGTTGAAAATTAAGATTAACTAGACAGCCTACTTAACCAAGATTATTTACAATCCCTAAATTAATATTCTTAGCATTTGCATACACTGAATATAGATAATTTCAAATCACCACGTGTGTACACACCTAGCTGAAACTAAAAGGGTGACACGTTATCTTATCATTTCAACTCTTATAAGGAAGAGTCCTTTTCATGTCATATTTACTGTCTTCTTGAAATTTTTGTGCATTTTATGTTTCTTGTTTGTGCTTTACCTACTTAAAAAGGAGTCCAGACACAGTGCTTGAATTGTTGTCTAGTGTTGCTAAGCCAGATAAGTATGAAGGCTGCAATATGTCCTATGGAGAAAATAGGTCCATTAGGTAAACTTCACTCCACCAATTATACTGCTATTGTCTGTGATTTTAATGTTAATGGTTTATATTTATATATATATATAAATGGTTATATATTTATATATATATATATATATAAAGAAAACTGTCCATAAATAGAAACAGGTGTCAAAAGTTATGAATTGACTGGATATTATGACTGGAAGCACACAGGAACCATATTATATTTTTACCCTAAGAACATAGTTCAATGGTTTATGCTGATTCAAAGCTAATGCAGTGTTCCTGGTGACTTTATAGGACTTAATAGTGTTGCTAGTAATGAGAATCAACTGAGTTTTCTAAGTTTTATCTCTGAAAGAATTTACTTGGGGTGGCCTCATATTTTAGTACCAATTGTATTCTAACTGGTGCTGGACTATATTTGTTTCTGAGCTCCTCTGTAATGTTGGATCCTCTGTTTGGTCCTTCATTTCAACCAGCTTTTGGTTATTGAGTGTCCATTGTGTAATGAGTTTCAGATTGTCATTGTAATAACCCTGAAAAAAAAAAACTATTTTACAAACAGAACATTTGAGGTCGAGAGAGAGGTCAGGTGATTGACTCAAGGTCACAGTGCAAATAAAGCTACGGTGCCTGTGTTTGCTTCCCAATTTGCCTGACTCTGAAGCTTTTATGTCATTCATGCACAGTTTTAGGTGCCTGTAGAAACTCAGTGAGCTAAAATGTTATATACAGAGAAGGGTAAAGGGGAAGGAGGGGAAGTCAAGGATGATTCATATTTTTGCATTGGTTGGTAGCAAAGCTATTTTTCCCCTGGAAGGAAGAGATGAGAGTTCTGATATTCAAATGTTCACCCACCAGGCATCCTTCAGAATTCCCATCCATCAGCTGGCAAACGGACACATTTTAACGAGCACAATCGCGACCAAGCAAGTTCTGGCAACAAAATATGCCTCCACTAATGATATTCAATTGTTCTAAGAAGACAAAATGGTCTGAAGTGTAATGAGATGCCAAACACACAAGCGCACAAAACAGGCTGCTCATATTTAAGTCCTTATGTTTCTTGAAGTGAAAACTCATTTTAAGAAGATTATGGTGCATATATTATAAAATTGGATGATATTCCACATTCATGCCCCATTGGGGCCTTGACTGTATTAAAAAAAATGAAAACAAAACCAACAAAAACATTTTGTTCCCACACAAGTACTTTGCTAATAGGACATGTGACGCAGTAGTCATTTGTTTGGGTTATTTTTATAGCAGGTTCTCTGGATGCACTCAGTCTTTTGATACACAGTATGTTCAGGGAGGTTTTCAGTCAGCCTTTTGAGGGTGAGAATACCCTGGAAACAAAGGGCAGAGGGTCAGGGCCATGGAAGGAAATTGTAATTAGTGAGGTAGGGTAAGAGACAAAAGGAACGGAATGTGAGTTTCCATACAGTCTTTCCCTCATCTCCTGATCAAAACAAAGCAGAGTCTACTGAGGGACTAGCCAGATTTTTATCCTTGACCAAGTTCTATTCAACATGCTTATCAGTGGCAAAGATCCATGATTTCAAACATTTTATTATAAGCAAAAGCCTTTTGTTTTGATGAAATCCCTCTAAGAACTGTAAACAAATAGTGTGAAACAGAAATAATGCAGTTGAAGTGAATGGAGTATTTTCCAAACAATTCAGATCTCCTTTCTTCTCCTTTTGCTTTTTCTTAACAGAAACCTTGAGGGGGCTTCTGGAATTCTCAAGAAACTTTGAAAAATCGTTGATTCAGGAGAAGTGAGATATTTGAGTGTCCAGAAGGGATAACAGAATGGGACAATAACAGATATGACAGGCAGAAAAATTGAACACATTCTACTTATTTCAAAAGGCAGTGAATGGGACTGAGAAGGTGGTTTTAAAATTAATAAAGGTAAGAAACAGCCACCACTCACAGGGTTGGTGCAAAGATAGGGAGAACATGTTGTTACTGGTGCCAAAAGGACTGAGCAAAGGCCACCTTGCTAGTGGTAGAACTCCAAAGAGGAATGTTCTGGCTGAGGTCAGGGGTGTGGATACTTCCTGGGTTGACTCTATGGACTGAAGGTGAACATCAACCACAGCTCCTTCCTTTTTCTTGTCTCAGAACCTAATAATACCTCGTACTGGTTAAATCTGCTACAGGGAGAGACAGACTCCAGCCCTGGCAATACTGAGCAGAATTAAATAAAAAGGGCAGGTGTGACCAGTGCAGAGGCCCAGGTCAGTAACTGGCTGATAGATTTAATAGACTTTTCAGCATCCTTTTGTCTCCTTCTACTCATATGTACATTTCTTGTACCACAGCCATGGTAAGAGCATGCTTGTGTTTAATAAAATCTAATTCTCCTTGGAACATAAAAAGATCCTCTTACTCTCACTGGGTAAGATACTAAGAGAAGACACCAAGTTTTATCAATTAATCTCTGCCTCTTCCCTGAGTGAAACTAGACTTTCTCCCTCAGTTACAAGCCTGTGAACAAATTAATTTAAATGACAATTTAAAATAAAATTACCATGTGTATTCTACATAAAATAATAGAGGGAAACAAGAGGACATAATGTCACAGGTGTTTATGAGTGTCAGTTTGTGAGTAACAAGAGATAAGGAAAACAATTCCTACCACGGCTCTTGTCTCTGTGTCTTATATCAAGGCCATAGCTGATGTTTAGAACTCCTTTCTTCTACTTATTTCAGGTTTCCTTTGCTCTGATCTAGCATAGCATTGTAGTACTCTAGCTTTTGAAGTGATTCAATTACTTTTCCTTGCAATGATTTTGTCTAGACTGGGTAACTCTTGTCTTTTATGACATTAAAGACCTTGGAGGTATGCCAGGAAAGCCCCTGGATTCTAGGCATTGTCTTTCCTGCTTCTATCTTATAACAATCCTATTTCCTTTCAACAACCATATTGGCCAATAATTTCTGTTTCTGATTTTCGAGAATGTTAAGGAATTCCAAAATAGTCAAGTACCAACCTCCACTTCTAGTTCAAAGGAATCTTTGTCGTGACTATTAGAGGTAGCATTCCTATTTGGAAAACTGAGAGCTTCTAGACCAGAAAATACTATGTGAGTTCTTAGGGATAGGAGTGAAAAGGCCAGTCCAATTTTTATCTCTTAATTTCCAGTTTTATGCCTTACAGGTATAAATGAGGTAGTATCACAGATTGATCACAGGTTGAAAGCACATAGAATATTCTGAAGGCATGTTTCCAACTGGTCATTTTATCATTTTATTTCATCCACAAGAATCTGAGGTAAGGGATATAAGATAAGCGAACGTCATGGGAAGAGTTCACAGTTATATTTTTACAAAGAAATGAGTTGTTGGGGTCTGTGTTGTTTGGTATAGCAGGATAGTCAGTAAGGCATTTCATTATTCTGTAGATGGTGGTAGTTTATGGACAGTAGTACTCATAGAAAATTTGGAACAGGGAAGGAAAATCTTTCCCAGGATCTGTGCCATATTGCAGGTATGATTCCTCCCAGAATTATAGTTAAACATTTCATATAATAAAATCGGCACTAGGTGGTTGGGATGGTCCTCTTGATAACTGATTACCCACTGGGCCTACTGGAAGGTTAAATATCCAGCAGGGACAATAACAGTTTCTTTTAGTTAGACGATACCTTGTGATTGACTTACACATAACTTTCTATTTTTACTTCTATGGAAGTTTGAATGTGATTTCATTGCATAAGTACCAATGTGAAAGAGACAAAAGACTAGCTAATGTTTGTAGAAATGACCAAATTGTCTACCTAATACATGAGAGCTTTCTCTTTTCTAAGTATCCTTTTGTAATGAATAACAGAACAAATATATTCTCTTTTCCTATACCTACCTGAGAGGGTCATCTTGTAATTTTCTCCGTGAGTTTCTCACAATTAATCCACATATCTTTTTACTTTGTAAATTCCTGACTCATAAGCCGCATAACTATCTGTTTGTGGAAAATCAGATCAAAGTCTATATTTCTGCCCCAGCAGAAAATAATTAGATATACCCTCTGAGGTTAGGGGCAATAGGAAGATTTCTTATCATTGTTTCCTTTTAGAGAGAGTCTTGGTTGGGGTTGACTGGTAGCACTCATAACTGGTGATAGTGTATCAAACAAAACTACTCACAAACTAGCTCAAATTTCTTTTTTTCTTTTGTAAACTGATCATCAGGATTACTCTATAAGACCATAGGTGTTTGTTAAAGGATTGTGTGAGATAGTACATCTGTGGGAGAGCCAGAAGATTCAAAGTCCTCAGCTCATCCAATTTCTTTGTGCCATAAACTTTATTTTAGTTTGATAGTCTTTTAATTTTTAAAAAAAATTTTATCTTTATTGGTACGTTTTATATATACTTTTATAAAATGTCTTGTCCTCTACCTGATGATGGAGTGGCACTGCACATCCCTAAATCTATGGCTCAGAACATAAGAAAACACCCCACTAATGATGTAATTCAGGTGGCTAGTTTTGTGTTGTAATCAGATAGTAAATCACTACCAGAACTTCATACTAATTTAAGATATTTTTTGGATGCAGATTGTATCTTTAGAAGGACACATTATTTTATTCCAATATTTTCAAGGATTGCAATATTATTTGTTACTGGTGAATTCCAGAGACTCTGTTTAACACTTCTATTTCCTCTAGTTATTCTGTGTTGTATTGGATTCAAATCCTTCTTGACAGCAGCACCTGCTATACCATGGATCAACTTTAGTGTTGACTCATAACACAGCCTTTTAGCTGGGTAATAAGTGGGTGGGATCAGCCCCTTCAAACACCATTTAGATAGTTTCTGAGATGGAAAAGAATCAACAGGTATTTTATGCTTATTTCCAGGCAGGCAAGAGCTTGTGTAAGGGGAAGCTCCACTTTATTCTTAGGAATCCCAACCAAGTGGTTAGACCCATTTCCCACACACTGATGTTAGTAATGCTTCTAAGGTAAATACTACTTCTTGTTCATCCAAACCTGTCAGTCTCTTGCCATTAAAGACATAGAACAGTGTATGGTTACAAGATGTTTTGATATATTCAAAATTTCTACAGGATAGACTGTGATAGATATCAGAATAATTCACATAGCTTGAGAAAATATCAGGAGAAATTTCCACTCTGTAAAGTAAATGCTTCTGATTTCATCTTATCTTCAGATATCAATATACAGAGAAAAACACTGGACATGGTGATAACTGAATGCAAAGTATTGGAAGATTTTGCTCTGTTCAAGGAAAGATAGCATGCCAGGAATATCAGCAGTAATCTGAGCTATAAACTGATTTATTTTATGGGAATCCATAGTTAGTTCCCAAGATCTTGTCGTCTTTAGCAGGGTGAAATGAAATATGGCTCAGAGGGCTATGGTGCAATGCAAAGTCCATATGGAAGTCCTAGGAAGTCTCTTTCATTGAGCAGCTTTGAACAGTACCTAACTGAAATACAAACATCAGTGTCAGTAACATTTAATGGTATGAGGTGGTGAAGATAGGAACTCTACCCATCAAGTGTGGGACTAAGAGAAGGGACTAGAAAAATGTGAAGTCATGGGTTGGCATTAATTCATTTAAAGTATGTCACTTTTAGGTAATTCCCTACCCAATAGAAACCATCAGGATGTCATGACTGAGCATGGACCTTGTTCGTACAAAGGTTATACCTGTGAAGTACATTTATATCACATTATGTAACTTAGATCTGGCACGTCCATTTCACTTTCAGAGCAAGATCTGCAAGTATAGGTTGGAGATAACCTTGAGAATAGTGCAAGGCCTAGAACTTATCTAAAAACCTAAACTTGATGGTAAAATGTAAAAGAAAACAAAGCTTATGTATATAGGGGGTGGGGGTTTTAGGGAGGGCAGAGGGATGGGGAAAATGAGAATCAAGATGTGTCATGTACAGGTACAAACTCAAAATTGACTATGATCA
This sequence comes from Thryonomys swinderianus, assembly GCA_004025085.1. Taxonomy (NCBI): domain Eukaryota; kingdom Metazoa; phylum Chordata; class Mammalia; order Rodentia; family Thryonomyidae; genus Thryonomys; species Thryonomys swinderianus. The sequence goes on from PVIC010004566.1 coordinate 53,677, forward strand.
TATATATATATGATACATATATATACATATATACACACATATATATACATATATGTATACTATTTATATAAAGTGCTAATAAAATTAATTAAAATTCTGTTCATCAAATGAGGAGAATGAAAATATCAAAGATGGGGAAAGACTAGGACTCATATTAACCAATCTATCTATCACATTCTGTTCCATTTCTACTTTTTTCTTTTCTTTCTTAAGTATCTTGAATAAAGTTTCTTCTCCAGAACTCTCCCTAATAGTGTATATCTTTTAGTGCAGGTGTTCATTAACAGTCCTCTCAGTTTTTGTTTGATTAGACCTCACACATTTTACTTTCACTTTTGAAGGACATTTTCATTCAGTGTAGAGTTTTATGTTAGCAGGTGCTCTCTTTTGACATTTCAAGGATATCATTATGTTATTCTCTGGGTTTTGGGTGTTCTGAGATGTCAATGCTCATCTTCCTGTTTTTCACTCAAAGATCTTTTTGACTGCTTTTTAGATTTTCATTTTTGGATTTTGGGTTTTAGCTTTGCTGTGACGTTTGCAGGTGTATTTTCTTTCATGGGGTTTGTGAAGATTCTAAATCTGAGGTTTCAAATTTTTTATTTTTGGAAAGTTCTTAGAAATTCTGTCTCTCTATATATATACACACACACACACATATATATATACATATATACATAGTTATATATGCATGATCAAAAATATGGCAAATGTCAAATAAAAATGTATACAGTAAAAGACACATTGCCATAAACCCCCTAAAACATAGTCCCTTGCTTCAAACAAACTTATTGTGTCGTTTCTGCCATTTTCTAAAGCAATTTTGGAAGTCTTTTGAGTTCTCTTTTGTCCTGATGGCCTCATAATGTAATGAATTGTTTAAAAATGTTTATCTTTCATGGTCATTTTGACTTTGGGGAAGAACCAGAAGTTTCATGGGGTCAGATCTAGTGAATAAGGGAAACAAAGACACACTGTTATATTTTTATTTGGCACAAATTGCTGTAAATATTTTGAATTAATTCAGGACATTGAGACATGGATGAAAGACATTCACAAAAAGGATGTATAGAAGTACCTCAGAAATTGGTAAGATAGGATGATTCTTTTCAAAGTGAGAGGGAGTATTTTTATTTTTATTTAAAGTTTGATCATAATATTGACTGACTACTCCTTCTAACCCTTTCTTATTTCTTTCTGTGGGTTACAGTTATCATTTATTACATCTTTTCACCATGACATTTCCCTCTCTTTCTATGCCTCTCTTTCTCCTCTCATACTTTTCTTCTTTTATCTCTCTGCTTTAATTATCCTCCACTAACATGTCATTCCTTTCATTTTCAGCAATAGTAACACAATGAGTATTTTCTTTATTGAATTCATAATTTCAGACACTGTAATTTTCAATTCTAGAATGTCCATTTTATTCTTTCCTAAAGTTTCCTGTTCTGAAGTGAAATACTTCATCCTGTCATCTATTTTTTGAATATATCACTCATCATTTCAATATGTGTATATCTGAAAATTCTAATATCTAGAGTAACTTGAGATTCATTAATATTTCTGGAATAAATGGAAATCTATTACTGTGCATTTTCCCCATGGTCTGTTTTCTTGGAAATATAGACATCTTGATTGAATGGTAGACCCTTTCCTTAAAAAAAAAATTGCACAGGCTCAGGAAATCCTTATATTACTCCATAGACAATGAATCTTATTCTTTATCAGGTAGTGATAGTAAGAACATATTACCTGAGTCCAATCATCAGTAGCATTGACTCAAAGCTGATTTCAGTATTTTGTCATTCTTTTATATATCTCTTAATTGTCCCTTGCACCTACTTGTAGTTCATCAAGTCTTGAAGCTGATATCTTAGTGCCATCATGAGGAATCTGTTCCTGGAAAGGTTATCCATTCCAGTATCCCTCCACAGAACCATGAGGCTAGTGGGTGATACGTTGAACTTTTTAATTACTTTGTGTTTGTCCATTGTCAAGTATGGGGTATCAGTCTCGTTCTCTCCACTTTGCTTTTTCTAGTCCTGCGAGCCCAGTTACCTTCATAGTCCACACAGTTTTGGCCTCTGTAGCTCTGTGAGGTGGATGAAAAACTCTTCTACCTTTCTGTCTCTTGTAGACAAACTGTGGTTCAATCGTCACATCCTTAATCATTGTCACATAGAACCTGGCAAATTCCTTGGACTCCTTCTCTAAATTTGATCTTGGTCTCTCATGTCTTTGTTGCCTCAGAAACTCTTCTAAGTGTTTTCACAAATATTACTTGTTAGTGTTTTGTCCATTTTTTCGATTGCTTTAAGAAACATGAATACTGGTCCACTAAAATCTGCCCCATGACAGCCACATATGGAAATGAGTGTGAGCCTGCACTGAACACATGCAGAGTGTTGGGTTTGGCATTTGCCTATTGGTAAGTAGGTGGAACTGTGGGATGAGAAAAGACAAAAGGGACAGCTGCAGTCTACTGATGTTTTTCTATCTTTCATTATATTGAGAAAAACACTTCCTTTAACTAGAACTTAAAGGAGTGTGACCTAGAATTACCAAGAGGAAAATATGAATGTACAAAGTCATGTACATATGGGAATTGTACGTTTTTGGAATTAATTGAGATTTACTGTTATCTTGAGACATTATATTTTTGAAAATGATTATCTAATGTTTCAGAGAAATGTACACTTGCCACTTGCAAAATACTACAGATGACCACCCTAGTTCAAGGTCATATTGCTTGCAACACTGAAATTTTTGTTTTAGTTATATACCCATTCTATCAATAATTGAAAAGTGTGTTGAAATGCATCATTTTTGTTTATCAAATTATCTAATTTGTTGTGTCATTTTAATTATCTTTCTTTTTTAAAAGTGATATCTGTATTAGCCAATGATCGTAACTATTGTGCTGGGATGTATTAGTCTTATATTTGTTCCTTTTGCTTTGTTGTAGTTACTTTAAAAAATAAAAACCTCCCAACATAAAGATATCTGATACATTTATAATTGCATGTAGCAAATATCACATAAAATACATAAGTATAAATTATAAACAATATACATTATATATATTTATGCCATATATTTGTATTTCACAAAATCTGTATATTATATATACAATATGAATTATAAAGTGTATGTACATGTTTGTATATGTATGTATATGTATATGTATATGTATATGTATATGTATATGTATGCATATGCATGTGCATGTATTAGCTCCACCTGTAAATGTCCTCCCTGTAATTTAAATTTTTTCATCCCAAGCTATTTTCCATATGGCACTTTGCACAGCAAAATTTTTTAAGTCATATATTCCTAATAATATATTTATGGCTCTTTTTGAATGATACCTTGTGTGGATAGAAATATAAAATAAATAGAACATACCTTAAACAGATTTTAAACCAAATCAGTAAAATAAATTTTTCTTTAAAAATACAGAGAAATTGCTACTAGCCTAGAATAAGAAAAAGTCTGCAGAAGAGACTTATAGAAAAAGTAGCCAGTAAGTGGGGAGTTACAATGTAGCTGAAATATATGCTGGGGTTCGACTGCACAGCGAGTGACTATTGCTGACAACCTATTGTCTATTTCAAATATGTTAAAAATAAGAATTTTAAATGATTTTTGCCACAAAGAACTTATAAAATTGTGAGGATGTGTTTTTTATATATATATATAATATATATATATAAATGATATATATATTTTTGTGCATCTCTTAGAAATAAAAATTAGAAAGATATATAAATCATAAAATTTGAAAAGATTAATTTGATAAAATGTGTTTCATTTACCTTTGTCAACTCGTGATCAAGATTCTGCTGTCAGAATAAAATTTTAAGGTGTGGAAAAGCAAGCTGTAAGCTAAGAAAATCACAATTCTGACATTAAGAAAATGTTCTACCCAGGATATATGAAAAACTCAAGTAATCAAAACAAATACACAACCTGATTATGATGTGCAGAGAATCTGAAGAGACATTACAAAAAAGAAGCTGTGAATGGACACTAAGTATGTGAGATGATGCTTGACATCCTTAGCATCAAGGAAAGGAAATTTGTGTGATGATGTAGTAACACTATAAACCCACTTGAAAGTCTAGTTTGAAAAAATAGCTTGATGATTCCTAGTTTGGGAAAAGGTGAGTAGCAACAGGAATTCTTATAATTGGTAACAAAATATGTAAACTGAAAAAATTGTTCTGGATAATAATTCAGTTACAGTCCATAAAGTTATACATTTGCCATCTAACTTCATAATTTTGCTCCCTGTTATCTCCCTAGTGGAAACATATACTTGCCCAAAGAATTTTAGGGTGATAGAACTGGGTGCATTGTAGGGCTTGTCCTCTGTTATGGCTTGTATCTAGAGGTGCCCCCAATGCCTGATGTGGTTATAGGCTGGGCTTCTTCTCAGAGGTGGCTTAATCCAGAGTGTTTGATGCCAGGATCAAGTATGTCATGCTGGGATCGGAAGTATGTGAAAACTAAGTCAGCCCACTGCCTAGTTGGCATAGTTCTGAATAGTATCAAGGGTGCCTACTCTGGATGTGAGTGCTACCGACAATCTATTTAAAACATAAGGGAAAGAAAGAGAAATAGTGTCACTAATCACTTGTCATTTGCTTGCTCCTTGCTGCTTTCTGCCTGCTGTGCTTTGCTATGGACTGTTTCTCCTCTGTGATGCCCCTCTGCCATGTGCCACCTGTCTTGGTGCCATGGAATACAGACTGAAACTTCTACAAACTTAACCAAATATATGTTCCTCTTTTAACTTTGGCTGTGGCATATTTTGTCTCAGCAGGAGAAAATTGACTGAGACATCCTATATCTTATTTTTCATGGTGATCACGTGAACACATGTATTTGTCAAAATTCAGTGTACAATGTATGGTGATTGCATGATCATCTTATATTATGTAATTTTATCTAAATAGAAATGATATTTTTCAAAGAAGTTGACTGTACCTATCCTATTTTATAATTTGCTTTGAACATAGTAATTAGATAAGCACATAAATATATTACATATAATATATATTATATATTACTTATATATATTATATATAATATATGCATATATATTTCTCATATATATATATGCACACACACACATATATATATATATACCATTAGTCATATGGGATGTAAAGCTGGAAGCAACATGATTAACTATTATGGATTATTTTAGTAAGTTTGATTCATCCATTAAAATAGTGATGTGGATGTAATTGATGCACAGATACACTGGTAACAGTCTTATCTTTAAGTTCAGCTGGACAATAACATGCATTTGGAAATAAAGTTTAGGAAAAATAGATAGCTATGAATGAGACTGTCGCTAGTCCAAGGACACGTAGGTTCTAATTGTCTAGAAAAAACATTTTAGGCATGGTGTATGTGAGTGTTTCCTCTGTACCATGGTGTCTCTTCTATCATATCTATCACTTCCACGTGTCCTATTCCAGTCAGATCTGTTTCCTTAAAGCGACAGAGTGCTGACAGAGAGAATTGAAGAGAAGATCTTGTTCATGCTGGTTGGAAGTGCTAGATTCTCTTCATCACTGTGAATATTTAGTCTGCCATGGGAATCTAGAGAAGAAATAAAGATACTCAGTAATGTGTATGATTGGTGTCATAATTGATGTACACTAAGTCAGAAATCTGTCCGAATCAAAGTGTGTCTTCTGTTTCTCATTGGACACATCACTCCTTAAAGAACTTAGGGGCCAGTTAGTTCTTTAAGGAACTGTAATAGGGCTGACTAATGGCAACATTTGCAAACAAGTTTGTGAGTCACTGCATCATCCCTACTCCATCCATTGCTTCTCTTTTCATCTTTATTTTCCTTCCACCTTTCACTCTGAGCAAATGACCTTGTACTTTTTAATCTTTTTTTTTTTTTTTTTGCAGTACAAAGGATTGAACTTGGGTTTTTGTGTTTTCAAGGTAGGCTCACTACTACTTGAGCAAAATCCCCAGCCCAACCTTATACTTTTTGAAGACGTGTCATTGTGTGTGTGTGGGGGAGGGGTTCTAAGCCAGGTAGGGTGCTCAAAAAATCAATGCACATACTATAACCAAATTTCTTATCTGTGTAAGTCAGGGAAGTTCTAGTGTAGCCTTCAGGACTATTATTAAATACCTCTTGTATGACACAGACCCACAGTCTTTTGTCTGCAAATCTTGGGACTAAAGGATGTTTCTGACAAGTTGGATTTCAGAATGATAGTGGTTATATATCCAGTGAGATCTGGAAGACAATCCCATAAACAAATGCAATAATGTTTTGAATTAAAACTTCTAAAGCTTTATGCTGCATAAATAGAAGAATGATACTGCAGATCTGTTTTTTCTGTCAAGTGAGCTCTAGTCAATCTCCAGAAGTTATTGCATACTTAAGGTATATTTAAGAACTGTGAGCCATATCTTGTTTTCCAGGAGAGAAATCTGTGCCCTGTAGCCTGTGTGTTGTAGTATTCTGTTTTCTCATTTGGCCCTTAATCTCTCTTCATTCTCCAGTTTTGGATAGCTGCTTCCAAACTTTCTTTTGGATTTGGATTTATGTGTGATGTGCACTACATGAAAAGGGTTACAATTCCCCTCAGCTATACACTGTTGTACATGTAGTCCATCATTGACTCAAACTTTGTTTTGTGATATGTTCACCTATTTTAAATTCACATTCTGATGGTTCTTAGTGAATGCATACAGTCATGAAACCACTACCACTTTCAAGATTCACAATATGTCTGTTACACTAAAATCTCTCCCCTGTATCTTTACAATCAAATTCATATTCACCCCAGCCTCAGGCCAGACAATCACTGAGGTAGTCTTTGGTCTCTGGCTTTTAAAAAATTTATCCTAACAATTTTAGAAACATTCACATCATTGTATAAATATGTTACTCTTGCTTTTGATTGTGGAATGATATTTTCAAGTGTGTATCAATTGGAGAAATTAAACCTGTGTGACACATTTCTATAATAGAATAATTATAAGGAGTGTAAAGGTCTTCTGCTTTTGACATGTCATGCAATGGATCACTTTCTGAATTCCTGTGCATTATTTGATGCTTCCTCAGGTTACATCTCCCCTCATCATGAGCTTTAGTCCAGTAAGACTCCCACACTTGCCAAAGCTTATAGCTCCCAGTCAGGCAATGAGGGTCAAGTAATGCAGCAGAGTGGAGATGGAGAAAAACCAGTTGCCTCCCCTTATCAATAGATCCCAACTGGGACCCTCTGGGTTGCATATTCAGCTGTGTAGTCATGGTAGAAATAGTTTGTGATGATTATGAAGGTGCTCAGTCTACTTGCCTTTTTTGGCCTTAGAATTGCAGTCTAGCACTGTGCCTCCTGCCAGGAGTTTCTCAGACCTGAGACAGAGGTGGTTCTCCAGCTTTGTGAGTGAGATTTCTCTGTGCCTACATTTTTTTTTGATTTTTTTTTTTTTTGAGACAGGGTCTCGCTTTGTAATTCAGGCTGGCCCTGAGCTCACTTGTAGCCCAGGCAAGCCTGGAACTCAGCGATCCTCCTGCCTCTGCCTCCCGAGTGCTGGGATGACAGGTGTGAGCCACCACGCCCGGCTGTGCCTACATTTTTACTTAATAGAAAAGGTGTAGGGGACACTTTGCCCCAGACAAAATAGATTCCTTATCTACCAACCTTTCTTGTTTGGTTACAGTGGGTTTTGTTTCCTACTGGACCTGAGAAATAATGTTTGAGACTCAGCCAGAATTTTTTTTTGTGCTGCATCTCCTTACACGTGAGATATTTGAGAGAAATCTATGGTCCAAGAGTATCCAGATGCCAAAGTTGTTGAGGGATTCCACATAGTTGTCTGAGAAGATCCCATTCATTATGTGACAAAATAGAAGGGATGGAGAAGAGAAGATGGATAATGCCACAGGGACTGGATAGAGTTCTCATGTTTGCAAGGCAAAGGAAGGTTCCTTATGCTTTCCCATCAGGAGTTCTGCCAGTAAGCCCCTAGTTAATGCCTATGACACTACCGTCATATACTTGAATTCCTGTATTATGATTTTTGTGGTTTTTCCTCAAATAAAAATTACTTAAATCGATAAATTGTTCAAATTTTTTATAGATGCATAATTGTCTACATTCAAAAAAAAATTTTTTTTTTTTTTTGCTTTTTTGGAGACAGGGTCTTGCTTTGTAGTTCAGGCTGGCCCTGAGCTCACTATGGTGCCCAGGCAAGCCGCCGCGAACTCAGCAATCCTCCCGTCTCTGCCTCCCGAGTGCTGGGATTACAGGCGTGAGCCACCACGCCCAGCATTATATGTGGTAACCGGGGATCGAACTCAGGTCCTTA
>PVIC010004567.1:8949-62042 GCA_004025085.1 Thryonomys swinderianus
TATGTGGTAACTGGGGATCGAACTCAGGTCCTTGCGCTTGCGAGGCAGGCGCCGGAACCACTGAGCTAACCCTCCGGCCCAGCCTCTTGATTTTTACCTTTTCTCTGAAAGTAGAACTTTTAATTAAAGGAATCAGGTGGGAGCAAAAAAGAAGCTATTCTGTGTTACCCATTTCCAGGTGAATAACCTAAAGCAAGATTTATAAAAAAAAAAAATCTAAGTATATGTGAACTGAGTTCTACTTTGCTTGGTGATCTTGAATAAGTCACAGCCTGTTGAGATGCCAGCCTTTGCCTCCAAAATTAAAGTTTGGGAGGAGAACTCTAGAAGTTTTTTCGGACTCTGAAATTTTATGTTAGATTAAAGGATTTTTTGAGAGGCAGACTTTCAGGACTCTCTCCCTAATGCCATACTGGCTTCTTCTATAAACATTAGGCCAACTTTATGGTTTTCCTTTCTGAGATATAAGTATTTTGAACAAAACAGCTTTCCAGGAAGGTCCTACACTACAGTAGTACCCTCAGAGGGGCCAAGGCTGGAGAAACAAGTCAAGTTTTGTGTGGTTCCTGAATTCACTCAGCATAGACCAGTGAAAGTGTCCCTTACCGTTCCTTCCTCTGCCACGCCAGATGTACCCCATGCATCCGCCAGGGCTGCTTGGCTCAACGGAAAGTTAGAGGGTAAATGGTGGGTTTCTTGATGGTGACTCAGGAATCACTTATGGTGAGGAAGCTTAGATCTGATAAATATCTATCCTCTAACTATTCAAATGGAAGAAGTCATTAAAATGCTCCTCCACACACTAGCCGCTCAGAGTGGTCCACAAACCACCAGCATTAGCATCATTTAGGAGTCTGTTAGAAATGTAGAAACTTGGGTTCTGCCCCAGACCTAATAAATCAGAATACGCATTGTAACAAGATTTCAGGTGATTTGAATGTACATTAAAATTGAGAAACATTGCTTAATCTTGGCTGTACACTGGAATCACTTAGGGAGCTTTAAAAAAATCCTCATGCCTGACAGTGATTTCTTCGATAAGACCCCCAAAACACAGGCAATGAAAGAAAAAGATAGATGAAATGGGATACATCAAAATTAAAAACATGTGCATCAAAGGACATATCACAACAGTGAAAAGGCAACCCACAGAATGGGAGAAAATATTTGTAAATCATAAGTCTGATAAGGTATTAATATCCAGAATATAGCAATAAAGTGCTACAGCACAATGAAAAGCAAAACAACCTCATTCAAAGTGGGCATGAGACTTAAATAGACATTACTCTAAAGATATAGAAATGGCTAATACAATCATGAAATATTACTAACTATGTAGTAAATGCAAATCAAAACACAATGACATATCATTTTAGACCCATTAGCGTGGTCATAATCAAAAAGCCAGAAAATAACAAATGTTGGTTAAGGCTATAAAGAAACTGGAGCCTTGTGTATTGCTGGTAAGAATGTAAAATGGTGCAGCTGCTGTGGAAAATAGTATTTTAGTCGATAAAAAAAATAGCAAAATAGAATTACTATATAATCTAGCAATTCCACTTTTGAGTAGATACCCAGAAGAGTTACAAGGAGAGACTTTAACAGATATTCATACACCCATGTGCACAGCAACATTATTCACAATACTCAAAAGGTAGAAGGAACCAATGTGTCAATGGACGGACAACTGGGTAAACAAAATATTGTTTATATATACACTGGAATATATTCGACCCAAAAGGAATCAAATTGTGGTATGTGGTACCATGTGGGTTAATCTTGCGGATACTGCGCTAGGATAGTCACAAAAGGACAAATATTGTTGGATTTCACTTACATGAGGGACATAGAGTAATGAAATTCACAGAGACAGCAAAGAGAGTGTGGCTTCCAGGAGAGGGAGAGAAGGAAGTGTGGAGAGTTGGTATTTAATGGGTACAGTGTCTCAATGTAGGAAAACAAAAGCGTTTTAGAGACGGATGGTGGGTTGGTTGCACGAGTGTGAGTTTATTTAATACCACTGGCAAATTTCATATTTGACCACAATATAAAAAAATACTGATGCATGGGCTTTATCCCAAGATATTCTGACTCGTGGGGGCTGTTAAGACAGGGTCTTGCCATGTAGGCCAGTCTGGTCTTGAGTTCCCTGTGTAACCCAACCTGGCCTCAAACTCAAGGCGATCCTCTTACCTCAGCCTTCTGAGGGCTGGGGTTGTAGGTACGCGCCGCCACACTCTGCCAAGATATTCTAATTGAACTGGCCTAAAATGCAACCTGGGAATCAGGTTTGTTTAAATTCCCATATGACGCTAATATGCTGCAAAATTTGAAAAACACTGTCCGGTACTAGTGCTTCAAGTTTCTCAAACTTTAATGTGTCCATGAATCACCAGCTGATCTTGTTAAAATGCAGATTCCGATTCGGCAACTCTGCCATAGCGCCCAAGATTCCAGATAACTGACAGGTTCTCGGGTGGCACTAGAGAGGCTGGCCCATAAACCACACAGTGGTTCCATGCAGCAGCTCCCAGAGTCACGAACACAGGCTGCACACCCCAGTGAAGGCAGGAAGGAGATGGCTCGGGAGCTTTCTCCTCTGCCTCTAGATCTGAGGAGCTGGAAGCAGCCCTGGAGCCGTGTGATGTGCAGACAGCCCGAGGTTCAATTCCTTTCTATTCAAAATACTAGTTGTCTTCAGCTCAAGGTCAAATTACCACACTGATGGGAAATGATAGAGGGGTGCTGACTCTAATTTTTGTAAAGAGGTGAAAAGAGGGGAAGGTTTGCAGCTGGAGGAGGTCACATCAAGGAGACAAAGAGACAGATACCATTAAAGGGCAGAGCCAGAGAAAATGGAATCTGGTGAGAATTTTCAGGCCAGCTAGCGACACATGCCAACGCGTTCCCAGAAACCATCATAGGAGGTGCTCTATTAATATTTGTTAAATGAAGGAAGAAGGAATATGTCCAAGTGATAATATGAATCAGCAGAATCTGCTTGCAACTTGTCATAGGTGTCTAAAAACTGTTCTTTCTCCAAAGCAACGCTTCTCAAACTGTAATGTGATTGACAATCACCTGAGGATCTCGTTCAAATGCAGATTCAAATTCAGGTGGTCTGCGTGACTAACAAGCTGGCGGTGATGCCTGGGCCACGTGTCTGCAGACCCTTCTTCCAGCAGCACGGCCCCCGACTCCCTGTGACCCAACAGAATCACCTGGGAACACTGAGCAATGCGCCCCTCGGCCAGTGTGTGATTCCGCTGGTCTAGGGCTCACTGTCTTTTTAGAAACTGCCTGGATGAGGTTCATGGACAGCCTGGGCTGAGAACCACTGCCCTGGACCCTCGTGGTCCCCTGATGGGAGTGTAAGCTACAATCTGATCTGAAGTGAAAAATGTTTCTGCTACCAAAATTCATCATCAGCTTGTTGAAGTATATGAAAAAAATCCATTTAGCTGGAAAGTGTCAACAGAGGCAGGGAATATGAAGTCTGGAGGAAAGAGCAGAGCCGGCGATAGCGCCTGGAGCAGAAGGGCAGCGGGCGCCCACAGTGACCTCGCATCTGAGATGGCTCACTGGGGAAGCCTGTCACACCACTGTGAACATCTGAATCCTGCGGGAGGACAGGTAGAAAAGTCAAAAATAGAATGGAAAAGTGGGTTGGACTGAGCATTTTTCGTTTCCTTAAATGCTTGTGTACCAAGCGGCTACTACGTGTCACACAGAGGCGCTGCTCCCGGCGGAGGGGCCGCAGCAGTAGCCTGGTACGCACGGGCCGTGCTAAGAACTCTGCTACAGAGGCACCGAGTTCTAGGGATGCAAAGACAAGTACAGCCCGGTCCTCGTCCCCACAGTGCTCTGCCATCGGGCGGCCGAGCAGGGGCCGCGAGGGCGGGGCGGGCGGGGCAGAGCAGCCCAGAGGAGGTGAGCTGAAGCTCCGGCGGGGGCACAGGGCCAGCAGAGCGAGCGGTTCCTCCGGGGGGACGCAGCCTTCTCCCGGAGGGCGGCTGCGCAGACGCAGAAGAGGGTCTTTGTAAAGGCCGGGTTTCAGCTCTGAGCGTGACTGCTTTGCAGTAACGGTTTCTTTAAAATGCTTCCTAACTCTTAGAACAGTGCTCAGCAAGTTGGAGAGAGAGCCCACAGCTCAGCCAGTGACCTGGCTCTGGATCTCAACCCCACTCCCCAGCAGCTAGTGACCTTGAGCTTGTCCTCCGCCCTTCTGAGCTTTTCTGTCCTCATCTTTAACCACGTAACACCTGACCTCCCAAGGTCACAAGGGTCAAGTGAGCCCTAGTGCAGGGCAGGCAGGGGGCGAGTGGGAGGCAGCGTCCCTGCTCATCTCCCTCCCCGCGGGGTAAGGACTCTTCACACGTTGGCTTTGGAGTCACAACTCAGCTTTCTATGGCCTCAGGACTTCCCTGAATTGGGCTTGAAATCTGGTAACCAAGCAACCTGGCTTCTCTGCCGTGGGGTCAGGCAGCTGCGGGAGAGGCTTCCAGGGCAGTTTCCAGGGCAGGCAGTTCTTTCGCAATTATGGAAAGAGCAAGGACACACCCCAAGCGCTCACAAAAGCAAGAGGCCCAGATGCTTCAGATGTCGGGCACAGACAGCACGCAGACCCTCTGCAGATACTTGTAGGAGAACTGAGATGTGGGGAAGGGGCAACCGCAGGCGCGCTCTGCCCCCCAAGAGCGGGGCCACCAGCCCCACGCGGGGACCCAGACGAGCTCGGGGACCACAGCAAAACTGGAAAAGAGCTGACGGAAGCTGCCTCTGCTCAATCACCCATAGCAACACTTCCTGCAGGCCCGCAGTGCACTTGGCTCTGTGCTGGGTTGTGGAATCACGGGGCGGAGAGAGTATCCGGCATCTGTAGTGCGAGGTGGAGGGTGCTGTGGAGGGGGCCGTGGAGACTACATGACCCAGTGGGGGAGCTGGGCATATATCCTAATGGACGGTGCTGTGGTGGGGTCTGAAGCACGCCTCGCTAGACAGAGAGGAACAGGAGTAGAAAGGAAAGAAGGGCAATACAGGGACACTCTACAAAGTCCAGGGGGACCTGTCACCCTGCTCGCCCTCCGGGACTGCCCATCCCCAGTCCCTGCTTCTGTAAGGGGGAGGGAACACTCATTCCCGTTGGCCGAGCCCATCAGGAGACCGTGTATTGGACTAGACCAGCGGTTTTCCACCCCCTCGCCCCCAGCGGCATTCGTCAAACCTAGGGACGTCTTGATCGTCAAGCCAGGGAAGAGGGTGTCTTTGCAAACAGTGATGTCCTACAACACACAAGACAGGTCTACAAGGAACCCTCCAGCTCCAAATGTCAGCAGTGCCCGGCTGAGAAATCCTGGATTTGAGCATCACCCATCCCGTGCCCACCTCACCAGATTGGCCCAAAGGCCTCCTGGACATGATTTCCTGCGGTGACGCCCCGCCTGTGCTCAGCCCCGCCCCACCCATGGGGGGCCTACTGCGGGCACGTGCAGGGGGATCAGCAACCCATGCTCAAGCCTCGGCTGCTAAGAGCTGCATGTGTGGTGAAGATGGTGTTTCATCTCCCTCAGCACGAAGATTCAGCCGGAAGAGGGAAGCACAGTACTAGCCACTGGGTCCCTCAAACCCCAGCACAGTCACTCAGAGAGGGAATCTGGTGTTGAACTGATTTTTGCTTCTTTATTCTTCACAACTACTAGGTCACACAGTCAATTCTCCTTTGCAAATGTTTTTTTTTTTTTTTTTTTTTTTGAGACAGGGTCTCATTTTGTAGTTCAGGCTGGCCCCGAGCTCACTATGTAGTCCAGGCAAGCCTCAAACTCAGCAGTCCTCCTGCCTCTGCCTCCTGAGTGCTGGGATTACAGGCGTGAGCCATCACGCCCAGCATTGTATGTGGTTACCGGGGAATCAAACTCAGGACCTTGCACTTGCGAGGCAGGCGCCAGAACCACTGAGCTAAGTCTCCGGCCCAATCTCTCCATGTTTTCATCCTTGCTTCGAGGGATTCGTCCCCATTATCCTTCAGCGGAACAAGAGCCACCTGTGCTCACTGACGCTTCCCCTCTCCTCTCCCCGCCCTCCTAAAGGCAGAGATCAGTCTCCACTGCTCAGGCTCACCGGCCTCGTTTGCAGGAGCCGGCACTAGAGGCAAACAGAGGCACAGAGCCGCCGTTTCAAGCAGCAAGGATGGTATGACGAAGGGACAGAGATAAGAGTGCCACTTGCTTATCACGGACCGTGTGCCACCAATGGCTGAATTCACAGGGTAGCCTGGGAGGTAGGTGTTACTACTACCCCCTCTTTACAGCTAGGGAAGCTGTGTGGTTGTGTCTAGACGTCCTCCGAAGCCTCATGCAGTTGCTGATGGGGCTTTTTCAGAGATGGCCGAATTCAGTGTGTGATTCACTCATGGTGCAATGCTAGGGGTCGCTAGGATTAAGGGTGAGTGCTGCCCGCCTAAGTAGTCCGAATACGATAAAAGGGACAGAAGGATGATACTAAGTTCTCTTCCTTGTCGCTTTTGCTGTCCTCTGCTGCTAGGGACGCTGCCATGTGCCACCTGCCTTAGTTAGCTGATCATGGACTGAAGCCTGTACTCACTGTGAACCAAACAAACCTTTCTTCCTTTAACTTTAGGTGTCAGGTATTTTGTCTCAGTCATGGGGAAAGTAACTGAGACAGGAGCTGAGACATAGAAAAAGCTAAGTAACTGCCTAAGTCACGTAGCTAGTCCACAGTGGACTTGGGATTGGTATCCAAGGACGTCAGCTTCAGAGTTGATATCTGTGGACCCTGCATGAAATAGTTCCTCTCATGATAGAAGTCACTGTAAACCAAGCGAGAAGGAATCACGATGGAAGGAACAACCATCTCTGCCTGGGAAAGCTGAGGAGGGCCTAAGAGACGGGGAAGGTGAGTGGCCAGGGAACAGGGTGCCGTGCACAGTGGAAACCCAGGTTTGTGTAGTGCATCCGGGCTCCACGTGGTTTGGGGACAACTGTTGGGAAGGGGTACAGCTGGGGGTGGGGCAGGCAAGGGCTGTGGGCTCGTGAGTGACACCAACCCGAAGGGTGAGGGAATGGCATGGCCTGGCGGTATGTTAGGAAGGATATGGCCGCAGTGGGACTATAACTCAGTGGTAGAGTGCTTGCCAGTCACACTCAAAGCCATGGGTTCAATTCCCTCTCCAAAAAATCAAAATGAAACCAAACCAAACCAACCAGCCAACCAAAACATCCCACAAAACCAGCAGGCTCAAGGTGGAGGTGAACAGGAGGCCGTGGAAGGGCTGGGCAGGAAGCAGAGCGGATAGCTGGGCAGTAAATACTACACAGTGGCCCAAGTGAGGATGCTCAGAGGCTGCTATTTACTCATTCCTTCGTTCTGGACACCCACGCCCGGCAGGCACTGTTCTGAGAACTAGGAAAACACTCAGAACAAGAGAAAGCCGTTGCCTGTGGGGCACACAGTGGGGCTCCAGATCTGTGCGGCCCCTGCTCCCCCTCAGAAGGGGCCTGGCCTACGGATGTCTTATCCATCTTCCCAGCACCAAGAAGACACGAGGCGTCTTTCTCTTCCTGGAGAGTGCTCTAGACACCGCTGGAAGCAGCACTCAGAGACTTGGTTTTCTTCCAGAAGAAGGTGGAAGAAAACCAAGAGGACCCAGGCTGGAAGCGCCAGAGAAACCACCAGGCTAGTGCAAGTGAGAGGACACGTGGAGTCTCCTGGCTATGCTCAAGGCTTAGTGAGTTTGTGTTAACTACTTGGCCTTCCAGGTCTGTGCAACGGGCATGAAGACTCTCAGGCTGCTGTGAGAATCAAGTTACTGCCTCTAACCTCTGAGCACGGTGCTGGCCACAGAGAAAGCCCGTGCATGGTAGGTGATGATGGCAACATTCAGAGTTTCCACTGGAAACAAATGTTTGCCGGCTGAATGAATGTATCTCAGGAGACGGCCCGGCACGCAGGGGCTCCCCTTCCAAGAGGGGCTGTCAGACGCTGAGTGGAGTGCTCTGGGCTGCAAGACGTGGAGGAATAGGTTTGCTTCTGTCACTCATTTGTCTAGGGACTCGAGTAGAGGTCTGTGACTCCTGAACACTGCTTTCCAAATGCAGAAACCCTCTGTACACTACACTACACACACACATACACACATGCACGCTCATTCTTCAAATGCGTTTAAGATGCCCACTGGCCAGGCTGGAGCTACTGAGGAGTGTGTCCCTGACCTCAGGGAGCTGACAGTCCGCATAGGTCCAGGTGAAAAGCTCGGAGAAACAGCCAGTAAAAGGCCTGGGTGTGAGCCGGCAGAGGGAGGGCCTAGCCTGTGGGAGAGGTGGGGCCACCGCCGGGATCCAGGAGACAGAGGCCTCAGGATCAAGGGCAGGGTGTGAGACAGCTGTGAAAGCAGCTGCTGCTGTGGCTGGAATGCAGGGTAGGACACAGCATGGAGGGACAGGGGAAAGGGAAGAGAGGGTGGGAAATGTGGCCCGGGTGGGGCGTGGACACCCGCGGTCACACCGTGGGGGAGGCTGTGAAGTCGGGTGGAGGCATGGTCAGGCTCGCCCTTTCCATCAGGCTTTTCAGTTTGGGGGCAGCAGTGTGCCGGACAGAGGGACCGAGCAGTGAGTGACAGTGTCACAGAGGCTCTGGCCAGCCTGGGGTGGGGGTGGGGGCCACAGGATGAGCTCCAAATTTCTTTTCAGGTCTAAGAGTCGACGGGTCAGGGTTTTTTCCTAAATCATTTAAAATGCATTAGTGGACCTTGCTATTTAAAAGCATCCTCCCGGGAATCTTTCTGTGAAGCAATGATTCACTCCCTAGTTTGTCTTCAGTGGAAATCCAAATCTTCATCTATTCCATCAGCTTAAGGCCAGAGGAAGCTGCGCGGAGCTTTCTCGCGGTGGCCTGGGGGAGGGCGAAGGGAAGGAGGCGGAAGCAGTGGAGGACGGGGAGGAGGAGACAAACTCGGCCCCGCCCAGGCTCAGAGGACACCATCTGGCCTGAGCCTCCTGCAGGCTCCTCAGGGCCTGCTCCACAGTGGGGCAGTGGAGTTTACCTGGCCCTGGCGCGAAGTGCAAGCTCCGGGGAGGAGCTAGAAAGGAAGGGGCCTCCCTGGCCAAAGCTAGCTCAGATAGCCACGTTAGCACCAAAAGCCACCTCTGTCCCAGGATTGCTACCTATACCGTCGTCCTCACGCAGTCACTCACCGGGCACCTGTTGAGCCCTTCCAGGTGCCAAGCGCCATTTGAGGTGCTGAATTTCTAGCTGAGGACAAATCCCACGGTGCTTCCCACCCCTCTGGCAAGGCAGTCTCTGTCTCTGTCTCTCTCGGGGACTCTTGCTGTCCTGTGCAGGGACACAGCACCTCTCAGACCTTAGAGAGGTGCATGGTTGTGATTTCTGAAGCAGAGGCTGTTCTCAGAGACGGGGTAAAGGTGAAGACAACAACCCGGCTTACAGAAAGAAGCTAGGATGAAGGGAGGAGCCTGTCACCCAACTCCTACCTGCAGCAACTGACCTCTAGAGGCCAAGAAACCTGCCTCAGGACCTACAGAGCATTCAAGACAGAGACTGAAGCAGTAACCCACCATCTCCCTGACACGGGGAGGGAGACAACCCCAGCCCCTTGTGTGTAGGTACCCCCTTGGGGTGGGGGGTGCCTCCAATCCTGACCACCATGAGGACAAAACCAGAGTTGAGTCTTATTTAAGAAAAACAGTCACTGAAGCTGTCCCCACTGAAGCTAAAGAAGCCCACTGCCCAGCCCGGGCCCATTTCCCTCTTGACAACTGAGCCAGGACTCGCAGAGCATCATGGTTCCTTTATGACAGATACATCAAAGGAGGCTGAGAGGCCAACACAGAACTCTCCGCCGAAGTGGCTGCTCTCTAGGTAGCGGGGGCTGATGGGAGGGCGGAGAAGGGTCCCTGCAGTCCCTCCTCTAGTCACCAGGACAGTCTCTGAACTCAGCAGTGATTCCGTGACCTTGTCACTGCATTTGTCAGGTGCAAAGAAAGATAAGAGTAACTGGAAACAACAGCAAGGGTCATTTTATACTCTCTGCACTCTCGATTCTTCTGTAGCTAATTAAAGTAATATGTCAAAGTGTCCCTGGGAAGAGATCTTTAAGAATATGTCTGTTAAGTAAACAAGGTTTCACTAATTAATGACACGCCTTCCCATCCTTCACTGAAGGTCCCTGCAGAACTTCCTTGTGTCAGGAGGCCGAGCAGGAAAGGGTATCAGGGGAGTCACCATCTCTTCTTCCCGGAGGGAGTGGGGACACATCCAGTCGCTTGTCATTTGTGGAGCTATCCGTTTCTCCTCCGGATGTTGATCAGATTTCCTGGGCTGGAACCAACTCACAGGGCCAGGGGACTGGAATTTTTCCAAGAAGTAAACGCTCTGCTTAGGAACTCAACACGATTTCTTTCAAGGAAAATTCTTGTCTTTTTAAAAAGTGTCTAGGGTTTTTGAAGGGCAAATCTTCAGACTTGTCTCTAAAGATAAAGATGACGATATATTTATCTTTTGCGAAGAGACCACCTCCCACCACGCACACTTGCACAGAGGGGCACTGGGATGGGGGAATTATTCGCTCACTATTATACAGTGAGTCAGTGGCACGGTCGGAAACAGAACTTTCCAAACTCTCGAATTCGTAATAATAGCAATATTAATAGTAGTGTTCTTACAATTCTCACAGTGTTCTTACAGCTCATATTTAATCTTCACAGCAACTTCGTGTGTGTGTTGGGGGAGGGTGTCCGTCTCAGGAGAGGAGTCTGAATTCCAGGTTAGCTGTCTTCAGTTGTGAGATGGGAGAACCGGCTGAAGTGATCTCATTGGGAGAACTGGATCAAAATCTCTCCCATCTCTAACATGCTGTGGCGAACCCCGGGGAGGGGTTCCCCGTCTTGCCGCTACTGACATTTGGGGCCAGGTAACTATTTCTTGGGGAGCTTCTCAGTGTGCTGTAGGACATTTAGCCACATCCTTGGTGTTTACCACTAAATGCTGGTAGCATCTTTTAATCCAGTTGTAACAAAAATGTCCCCAGACACTGCCAAATAACCTCTTTAATCACTGTCCAAGGACTTCAATGAGGTCAAGATCACGAGCAATTCAGTGCAGCAAAGGTCCTCCTGGCTCCTCCTCTTATCCAACCTCTTCAAACCCTTCTGCGTACCCCTCCAACACAATCTCTCGGTCCTTTGCTACTTCTTGGTTCTTAAACACCCTAAGTGGTCCACGGTGTGTTTGGTGTGATAATGAACCGATTGATTTCATACTTTCTCCTGAGGACAGTTCACAGGTTTATGTCCCCTAAGCAACCAGTCCAGCTCTCCAGAAATGCCTCACAGAGTCCGAGCTGGCCTGGACGCCTGTATCTGCAGCCTGCAGAAGGCTCAGTGAGCAGGGATTTGTCAGCGCTCTTAAATCACTGGGCTCTGAGGAAGGCTTCTCCCAGCAGAAAGATCCTTCCTCAGGAATCAATAGCTCAGGGCCCTTCATCACACTCAGAATTATCCTGGGACCTGTAAAATTTCTCTTCCCAGAGCGTGGTAGAGCCCCAGAGTGAAAACTCCAGGACGGGGAAGGAAGAAGGAGAGGAGGAAGACTTGCCAAGGAGGCCTCGTCCATCAGCCCAGATGCCGCTGGGAGCCGAGGCACAGGTGCAACCTGGACACTCAAACTTGCACACGGTGCGCCTCCCAGGGACCCAGGAATAACAGCCCTTTCCAACTCAATACCTCTCGATGTCCTGCTGAGGCGAAGTCACACTAAGACTGTCACCTCTGACCCCTGCTACCTTACCCTTCATCCCGGGACTGCCAGCGGCGCCAGTTAGCTGAGGAGGAAACTAAGGCATACAGGGATTGAGTGGTTTGACCAAGGTCTCTAAGCCACGACATGGGGAGACAGACTCAAAGCCAATATCCTTACTATTTCCAATGAAACTAGGTCAGGGGCAACCACATAGTGGGGTACACAAAAGGGACGTTTTGCTTTCTTCGTCTAAGGCCACTTCTCAGACTCTACTCCCCTCCCTTCCCCACTAAATTAAAAAATAACACGCAGAGAGCTTTCACTCTATTCATATTCTATGTAGTTATATTCCTCTGCATTTGTCCAGGATCAGACCAAGTCTTGAGAGATAGGGTCATTTCTCCCGAAGCAGGGAGCTGGCAAAGATCTTAAGCACAGCTCTGGGAACCCATTTAAAGAAAAGGACTGGTGCTCTCTGCTGAGCCAGGTATCCTCATTTCCATTGTCTCCTGCAGATAAACATCCACCTTGTCTGTGAGTCCGAGTGAAAGGAGCAACCTTGAGCATCTTGCCTGGCAACAAACACCCTCGGGTGAGCCACAGGGCCTGATGGGCTGCCCCGTCTCAGAATTTTGAGCGGAAGCCATCAAGTCTGCTAAGGGTTGAGAGACATCCCAGCATGCAAAGGCATTAGGTGAAGTGAGAAAAAGAGGGGCTCAGCCCATGGGCCACAGAGCAAAACTGGCTCCCAAGAACCTTTCACTGAAGTCAATAGATTCACAGCACAGAAGAAAGGGCAACGGAAACGGTGGTAAGTTCCAGGTCATCCAAGAAGATGGGACACGAGAATTCTGCAAAAATAGAACATCCTTGCACTCTGACCTTGAGCTGGAAATTGGCAAGTACACTTTGGACACACTCCAGTTCATCCATGATCTGAGTCTGAGAAGTCCCACCTGCAAGGGAATGAGCACAGGCCCCAGAGGCCCCATTTCAGCACGTCCTGGCGGAAGAAAGGAAGAACTCCAGGCTTGGGTTCCGAGACCAAGGCAAGAACCCGATCACTCTCTCATTCCTCAATGTTTAAACACAAGTTTGGAGTAGCATGGTTTTTGCTGAGAAGACTACTTGAAGCAAGACAGTGGAAGAAAAGGAAAGAATAATCAAGAATATCAATGATCTGTGTACACATATTACAAGGCCTTTATCTATATCTCTATCTGCATTTTATCTGAATAGAGATTTTAATTTCTCCAAATTTATGAAAGTTATTAATTTACCAAAGTCTGGTCAGTCAGCAGTTACCAATGGTTACCACTTAGCATGTTTCCATCTCCTCGTTATAGCAGAAAAGCTTTGAACAGACAACTAGGAATCCTAGGATCTAGTTCTATCTTCTACCAAGCTATGTGACCTTGGGCAAGATCCTAGTGGGCTTCAGTTTTGTTGCCTGTAATTGAAGTGTACTTGTGAACGCTAAGGACGGGGAAGCTGGAGTAAATGGTTCCTCAAGACCTTTTCTCTACCTCTGATGTTCTTGGGTTCGCTGAACCCTTAATGAGTTCAAAGAATGTACCAGCAACAAGCGCAGAGGAATGATCTCAGGGAGTGGGTGGGGCTACCAGCACGCTCTGCCTCTCTGAAAATCAGTGCTTACACCTGGTCCATTGCACCTGAGACCACTTGAAGTCCAGAAAGCATATGACAGGAAGACTGCCAGCACAACGGTGAAAACTGGGGACTCTGGCCTGGGCCTGCTTAAACATTAAGTTACCATGGCCAATAAAAAGGGCAACAAGAAAGTCAGTGGTCTGGAGCTAGGTACTTTTGGCGCCCCCTACTGGACACCAAGGAGCTCGCTCCACCTTTAAGCTTCCACTAACCTGGCAAGCAACAAAGAAACTGGAGAACCAACCCAGACTGTTACAGCTGTTTAACAGACAACTACTCCTAGCCTGTAGTCCAATCTCTGTAAGAGCCTATGTTTCAGCCCTAACATCACACGAGTCCATATACTCTCAGGGGCATCGCTGTGTAGCTGTGAGACGCCTTAACCAAACATCAGGGCGCCAAGGAATAAACACCAGAGTTCAGAACACCAGGTGCAGCCCAGATGGAAAAGAAGGAAGAAACAGCAACAAGCAGGTATTTCACCCCGCAAAGACCCAGTGTGGAGGAGGCCTGTGAAACGCAGCAGAAAACAGTGACTGCAAGCAGAGGATGGACCTGGGCTGTGAGAGCCGATCTCCAGGCTGCGGCAGCGGTCCTAGGACTTCAAACACACGCCCACGTTCAGGGCGGACTGAGGTGGAGGACAGAGCCCCAGCTAAACAGCTCAGAAACAGGTAACCACCACCCACATTTGTTTGGCCTTCTTCAGAGTCTGTTAATACCAACTGGAAATGGGGTGCTCCAACTATGGCCCCCTAAACTCTCATTGCCCTGAAACTGACTTTAGGACTTGTTGCCATAAAGATGTGCTTTACCAAATCACAAAGAGAGAAAACGCTTCCTCAGGACCATAGTGGAACAACCGCCATGTTCTCACTCTCCGCCTCTCTTCCCCGTGGCTGAGCGGGGTACAGAGAGATTCTCGGAATTTGCTCTAGTTTAGTTCTGGGTATTTCGTGCCCCGCGCACAGGGTTCAAAATCTCCCATCCGTGGCTCCTCTTCCCACGGTTCTCACCCAGCTCAGGACCACAAGGCTCCCCCTACTCCCAGAGCCCCGCTGTCTTCTCCACCAGGCTTCACTTGGGAAGTCTTGCACTCATGCCGGAAGGCACCTCGCCTGCAACTCAACAATGCGTCCTGGCCGGAGAACTGAAGCACCGCTGGGGATACGCCGAAGCCACTCTAGGGGAACCCCCGGCGGCAGCAGCCAGACACACTAGTCATCCACCGAAGGAGCCCCCACCCCCGCTCCTGGGAGCCTCCCAGCCCGGCTGGGATGACTCTGGATTCCTGAGTTGCTTTCTGCAGAAGCGGGGCTGGCCGGGGTTCCCAACTACTGTACTGCAAAGAAGCGCGCTGCATTGCTGGGCATGCCCCCAAGGCCGGCCTGCGGTCCCATCAGGCCTCCGTGCGCTTCCGGCCGGCTGACGGCCCGGTTCTCCTCAAATGCCTGAGGCGGGCTTGCTTGAAAACGAGACCACACCTCGGTCCAGCAAAAGGCGGCTGGCGGCTACACCGCGCGCGGGCTGGTTTCCGGAGCTCTCTGGCACCCGCGCCGTGCAGGGGGAGCTCGGCTTCCCGGGAAGAAAGCCCTCCCTCTCTCCAGGGGCTCTTCCTCCGCCCGGACGCCAGACACTCGGCCCGTGTGCTCCCCGCCTGAGGCCGGGCTTGCCCAGCTGGGCGACTCCCCCAGTCGCCTGCACAGCCGCTCTTACCTGCTTCGCTCCCTCCCAGCCCTGGGTCCCTCCCCGAACAGCTGACCTCCAGTGCGCCCCCGACACCTTTTCCGCTAGTGGCGGGCCGTGGCCCCCTATCTCCGTCCCCACCTCTGCCTCCGGCCGGCGCCGCCTCGCCCCCAGCCCGTGGGTGAGGCTCTGCGCGCCAAATGAGTCTAGTGTTCCTTGGCAAGTTGGGAGCAAAACCACAGCCTCTGGGGTCTCAGTCTTCCTCGGTTCCCCGCGGCAACCCCACCAGCCCCGGGCGCGCGTGGGGAGGGGGCGGGAAGCCTGGAGAAACTTTCTCCGCCCGAGGGAGTGGGGGACGGGAGCGGGTTACTCACGCCCTGGTCAGCGCGGGGCGCCGTGCTCGTGCTCTCTCAGCCCCGCCGCCTAGGGGCGTCGGAGCGCGGGCGCTCGCTGCCGCCTCTGCCGCCGCCTGCAGCTCCCGGTCGCGGTCCCGGGCTGGCCTCGAGCCTCCCGCCCCGACGCCGCGCGCTCGCTTTATACAACTCCACTCGAGCGCGCCCGGGCTTATGTAAAGGCTGGCGGAGGCCCGCAGCCAATGGCGTGGCGGCTGGAGCCGGGGGCCCGGGGCTGGGGGGCGCCGGCGCGGCCAATCGCGGCCCGGGAGCCCGGGGAGCCGGTGGGGGAGGGGGCGCCGCCCCGCGCTGATTTAGGAGCCTGGATTGCGGTGGCAGCAGCCAGCAGCGCGGCTGGCCCCGCGCGGCGCGCCGCGGCTGGCGCGGGGGTGGGCGGCGGCGAGGGCGGGCGCCCCCCTGCGCCCCGGCGCTGCGTCGCGTAACCTTCAGGAGGCAGCCGGGCCTGGCGAGAGGAGAGGGCCTGGCGGGGCGCTGGGGCCCGGGGCTTGGCGGGAAGCGGAGGTCCCTGGGGGGAGCTCCGGAAGGGAGGCAGAGGGCGAGGAGCGCGCCGAGCCCAGGGCCCGCAGCCGCCCCGCGGCAGGGCCGGGAGCGGCGGGAGCCGCGGGGCCCCTCCTCCCGAGATAGCGATCTGGCGTCGCCGGCCGGGTCGAGCGGCCGCGGAACTGCGCGGAAGGCGAGATTGGGCGCTGCGCAGCGAGCGCCGAGCCGATCTTTATCCAGCCCGGGGACGTGTCCGAGCGCCCGAGCGCCTCCCGGGGCTGCTCAGTATGGGGAGCGGAGCTTCGCGACGGCCCCAGCGGGCGGGGGGTGGACGAGCCAGGCCCCGCGTTCGGGCGCGGCGGCCAAGACGGCTGCGGGCAGCGTCTGCTCCTCCGGCCCGCCGGCTCGGTCTCCACCCCTCCCCAGTCTCGCTCCTGGAGTGCCAGGGCTGGGCCTGGTCCACCTGCTCCGGCCCTTCTGCTTTGCCCTTCGGTGCTACCAATCTCTCCTGACCCCCCGCCCTCTTCGGCGGGAGGGGAGGTGGCTTCGGGCTCTCTGGGCAGGGGCCTGGGGGGAGGGGATTCAGCTGGAAAAAAATGCGCTTGGTCAGCAGCGCCCAAAATACCTGTGTCGGGGCAGAAACTAGCCTAGGTCGATAACAATCAAAAGGCAAGTCTCTTATTTTGTACATAAAACAGAACCTTACACATAGTAGGCACCTAGTAAGGCACAGAGGCACCAGGTGAGTATTGAATGACTTTTGAGCTTCCATGAGTAAAGGCCTTGGGGTTTAGAAAGCCGGCAACAGAGGGCTTTGGAAGAGAAAGACCCGGGAATCTGCTATTAGAAGGGGAAGGAGCTAGGACTGTTTCCCCATCTTACTGAGACTCTTGTGATCATCAGCTCCAGCCTGGCTTCTGGCCGCTTGACTCTTAAAATGACTGCGCTGTGATCTTTCATGGAGGCCCTGGCAGCCAGCCCCTGGGTGGACCTGTGATCCCCAGATATCGAACAGAATGGCTGTACTTTAAGCCCTGGTCTCAGTTCTCTGTGATCTGCTGAAAAGTAGAAGCTAAGTATAGACAAACCTAGCTTTTTGAACTGCCACCAAGCCCATGTTCTTCACTCTATAAGGGGTGTGGACTTCTCTGAGAATCTGGCAAAAGTTATGGAATCCTTTATTTAGAAAAACATAAATACACATAGACACACACACACACACACGTGTGTGTGCGCGCACTCCTTGAGTATAATAGCATCTATAGGGCCTATGGGTCTGGTGGCTCTGCCCAACTGTCAACCTCTTTCTCTAGGAGTCTAGGACAGTTGTTTATAATCGCCTTCTTTTGGGGGGAACCAAAGATCCTTCTGTATCTTTCGGGAGTCTGGTGAACGCTATGGGTCTGTTTCTCAGGAAAAACACTACTCACATACACACGTGGGCATGCCATTGCCTCTTTGGGGGAGTCATAGATCACTAGAATTTAACTTGGCTTCTAGACTGAGACCTTTCACCTAGCAGCACGTAGACACATATTTATCACTGGCTCTCTCTGTAAGAACAGTTAACTCCCGCACCCTGGATCATGCCACTGCCCTGTTCAGAGGGTGTCTGCGTCATGTCTCATGGGCCTGGCGCCCAAGAGACCGTCCCCACAGTCCTCTGCATCCTGGTTCCTGGTGCTCTCTCAGTGTGGGAATAAGTCGCGGGTTGTCAGATCCTATCTGATCCGCGAGCATTCCTTAGCCAGAAATTCCAACTTGAGGAGACGGCAAGTGACTGGTAATTAACCAGGTCCGCCGCTCCCAAGCACCGGAGCACTCTTCTCTTGATGTTCTCGCCTTTCGCTCTGTCTGGGAAGCTGTGAGCAGCAGCCCCAGCTGTGGCACCCACCTCACCTAAACTCGACCGATGTAGGGACCAGCGTGGTAATAATGATCAGCATTAGCCATCCGGGTGGGAATAGGTGGTCTGCGCAAGACAGCTCTGTAATGATCTCACACCTTCCTGCAGCTAGCGGAGCGAGCGTACGACAGAGCAGAGGTGCTGGAGGGCGGAGAAATAGGAGAGGACAGACGTTCTATCCCAGAAGTGGTTCAGCACATGCGGTCCGGTCGCAGCACTTGAACTTGTAAGGATGGAGCCAGCGAGCCCGGCCGCGGCTGACCGGATGGCCCCACCCCCTCCAAATCTCTGTGTTCGTTCTGAAACGCTTGAAACCAGAGGCGTGTTAGAATTCAGAGAGGGGCAGGCGTGGGGCCGTCCAGGGTTGAGGCGCCGCCAAGACGAAATCACACACATTCACTCGCCTGCAGTGAAAAGCACGGATTTTGATACCGAGTGGGCTTGGAGCGTAAAATGACTTCACGTCAATTTAGAGAATGCTTTGTCACCAGGTAAATTTTGGCACCAAACTGGGAAAAACAGACCCAAACAATGACAGCCCAAAATCTTCTAATGTGAAGACTGTGGAATGGTATTTTAGGCTTGACTGTCCCAAAAGAAATGAATGTTTTATGAGGATATGGAGAAGGAGCGATAATGAAAATGAGAAACCATAAACTGTGAAGGAGGAGAAAAGTTTACGAGACAGGAGAGAGTGACTCCTCAGCAAAGCCGGGTCAGTTAGCGCGTCCCCGTACTACACGCGGCTCGGGGAGCTGGCGACACGCACGCACAGCGGCGCGGATTTGGCCTGTGGGTGGCAGATGCGCAGCAGGGCCTTTGGAGGAGGGCCTCAAAGGGGGCGCAGATGGACAGTCCCCTCCGGAGGAGCTGCCAGCCTCGGGACCGTTCATTCCAGGGTCCACAGAGGGATCCGGCAGACACAGGATGGAGCCTTCCAAGGCCAGAGAGGTGGCTCTGCACAGTGGAGCTGGGGGCTGCAGGCAGGCCCGACGGCAGCGCTGGAGGTGGAGAGGGCGCTGGGGGAGCACACGGCGTCCTGGGCACGCAGGAGGGAAGGGCGGCGGGCCCCGGGCGGCTGGGGACCCAGGTGCGTCTGCCCGTCTCGCCCGTCTGCGGCGGGCTGGCTTGGCCTGTGGGCGCGCGGCTGCCTCCGTGCGGATGGGCCTGGGCTCCCCACGCTGTCATGGGGCGGCTCTGCAGAACCGGAGGCTGGCTAAGAGCAGGACACAGGAGAGAGGTGGGGAAGGCAAGGCCTGGAAGGAGCATCGCTGCCGGTGCCCTCGCTCCCTCTGTCTGTCTGTCTGTCTCTCTGCCCGAGACGCTCAGCCAGCGACGTCCTCCGTGGTAAGCTGGCCCCTGGAGTCCTGGTCAGCAGTGGGACGCTTCCTCCCGAGTGTTGAGCTCGGGCTGCTGCTGACCTCGTGCTTCCTCTGCCCTCGTTCCCAGGTCCTGGCATCTTTCCTTCTAAAGGACTTCTGTCTGGTTCTCCCGGCGCCACTAAGTAGGCCTCTGCCTCCTTCTCCTCCTGAGACACAGGGCCTCGAAGTCTGGAGTTCTGGGCCGCAAGGACTTTTGTTTTCTTCACGTGGCTGAGCCTTTGCTGCCAGCCGCCCGGCGTTCCTGACATCACTGCCTCCTCAGCCTCTGCCAACTGTTTCCTGCCAGTGTCCCTTGCCGGCCACACCCTGGCCCGATGCCAGGTGCCAGGACACCCTCCTCCCCCAGATCCTGGCCCTACCTCTGTGGCCGGGTCTTGCTCCGGGTTCGAGCCTCCCCTGGTCTGACATCTGCAGCTGTGATCCCAGCCAGAGTCCTAACAGACATATGAGCTCATGCTGCTGGTTTAGAGTGTGTGTGTGTGTGAGTGTGTGCGTGTGCGCGCATGTGCTCCCTTCAGCAGTGGAACAGTGAGTGGTATCGGAAGTCAAGTGCAAATCCTCGGAGGAGCCCCGGGGCCAGGGGCAGCTCCTCGGTTCCACCCCGAGGGAACAGACGGGAAGAAGGGAAAGTGAGCAGAAGTCTGGAGGAAAGAAAAGGAGAGAGAAGAGAGAGGAGGGAGGGAGGGGTTGAGGGTGGGCAGGAAATGCGATTTGTTCTCAGCGTCTCGTCACATGATGAGCCTGTCTGCACAGAGACCCAAACACTGACATGAAATAAGATGGAAGAGGGACCCAGGGTGTAGCTGGGGCATCTCCGGGAGGGGGGAGAGAGGGAAGATGGAGAGGAGGGAGGTATAGGAAAAAGAGAGAGAGGGAGGGAGGGGACAGAAACGGACTCTTCAGGAAGGGCAGGTAAATACAGGTGCACAAAACTTCAGGCGCCTCGGGAAAGGAGCCCGTGTGGGAACAGGACGCATTTCTGATTGGTCCGTCCTGGCTCATGAACCCTTTGCTTTGCACCTTACAGAATGAGGCGACCCTCGGTCCTCCTTAATGCCCAGCCAGAAGGCCAACAAACAAAAGCTCAGAGAGGCAAAGTGGTGTTCTCAGCACAGCACAGCTAACGAAGGTCAGAGCTGGGTTGCAAATTTAGTCTCCTTGGCCAAAAGCAGTGCCGTTCCTTGCTGCCCAGTGCTCTTCTTGTGGTTAGAGACCTTCACACGCTGGCCTGCGTCAGTGCCAGCTGGGCTGGCCCAAGCCCACACGCAGCGGACGGGCTGATGGGGTGCCAAGCCACTGCTCCACACTCTGGGGAGGGAGGGAGGAAATCAGGAGGAATTAGGCTTGTTTAAGTACAGCTTAAACAGGTAGAGAATAAAAGCAACGCCGCGTTCATTGCAACAGAGAGGCACTGAGACTTCATGAAAAGAAGGATTTCTTGTCCGTGTGAGTTGTGAGACATTCGAACGGGTTCCTGCAGAGGCTGTAGACACTGCTCGCCTGGAGGTCTTTAAGAGCTGGAGAGCCGCGGGCTCTCACAGGATGTGGGTTGTCCGCCGGACCTGAGCAGGGGCAGGAGCGCTGGCAGCCGGAGGAGCTCAGCGTGCAGCCTTTCTGACCGGAGGCCTTGGGGAGCAGGTCTTCAAAGGCGGGGGGGGGGGGGGGGGGGGGGGGGGGGGGGGGGGGGGGGGGGGGGGGGGGGGGGGGGGGGGGGGGGGGGGGGGGGGGGGGGGGTGCTGGGGAGCCTGGAGCTGGCCCTGGTGTGGCAGCTCAGAAGGTCCTACGGCGAGCTGCCCAGCAGGCCACTGAGCTCCTGGCACAGAGCCCCAGGGCTTTGTGCTGTCGGTCTGTGCCCTGTGCCCACGGGCAGGGTAGGGCAAGCTGGTGTGGAGGGAAGGGGCGCATTCTGGGCCCACAGGTCATTTGGAGCTGGTTGGACAAAAGCTGAACTATTTCTCTGAGCAAAGCAAGTGCGGACGCTGACCCGTCACAGTTGTCAACACGAGCAGTCAGACCCGCCCTGCACAGGAGTCTTGCACAGTGCTCCTTGAAAGGGGCTGTTTGGGAGTATCCTGGAAACAAGTACCCATGTCCAAGTGCCACATCTTCCCGGAGTATCCATTTTTACTAGGAGAGGTATTATAGGAAGGAAGCAAGAGGAATAATAGGTAATTTAACTAGTGAGAACTAATAAAATAGAAAACATTTGGGCTGGAGATTTAGCTCAGTGGTTTTGGCGCCTGTCTCGCAAGCGCAAGGTCCTGAGTTCGATCCTGGTAACCACATACAACAATGCTGGGCGTGGTGACTCACGCCCACCAGCAATCAGTACCACATACCACAGTGCCGGGTGTGATGGCTCACGCCTGTCATCCCAGCACTCGGGAGGCAGAGACAGGAGGATTGCTGAGTTCAAGGCTTGCCTGGGCTACATAGTGAGCTCGGGGCCAGCCCGAACTACAAAGCGAGGCCCTGTCTCATAGAAAAAAAAAAAAAGAAACACTTTAAATAAATTTCTACATAGTATGAAGTTGGATGCAAAATCGTGCAAGAATAATGTACAGAATGAATGGCCCTCGGGAAGATATTCAGGCTTCTGCTGGGTGGGCCCCTCACCCCAGGGAGAGGGTACGTGAGACCCTGTCTGCCGCTCTCAGAGCGCTTCGTGTGTGCGCTGCCGACGTGGGCATAGAGCACCTGGGGAGGAAGCTTTCGACGTCGGTGTGCGCAGAGCCCCGTCCTAGGCAGCATCTCATCGGAATAGTCAAAAAGCATCTCAGCACTTTGTGTGCACCGAGCCCCGTGTCCTCTTTGGCAGAGAGGTGGGTGCGTGTATTTTCACCACAGAGGACATCAGGAAATCGGCTCGAAAAGATTCAAAGTCCTCATGAGACGAAGCAGGGCCAGGAGCACGGGGGCTCTTTTCTCTCGCCCGTGCTGCCCCTTCCATCGCACCAGTCGCCCTTTGCTGTGTTTCTGCGGTGCCTCGTCCAGCTCTTCCTCCCATTAAGCAACTCCCCGGCGTACCCCGCCACGTGCCGCCCTCCCAAGAGCCTCCGGGCGGGAGGGACAGGCCGCAGGCAAATGGGAAACCCGGGATACCAGCTGCTACCTGGGCCTTTCCCCTTTCTGCCTGTGACCGCGACATGCCCGGTCACACGTACACGTGAGGACGTTAGCACGGAGGGCCCGGCACCCCCAGGTCACAGGCGGAGCAGCCCGTGCCGAGGCTGGAGCGGAGTTCCGGCTCAGTGCGCAGCCCAGGGTCATCGGGGATGTGACCAGCCGGGCGTAGGGCCCAGGATGGATTGCCGCCCAACAGACATTCATCCGGGCTTGTTAGGTCTGGACTTTGTTAGGCCAGTGAGGAAACAAAGATAAATAAGGCTTTCTCTGCCTTCAAGGAGCTTACAGCACGGCGGAGAACTGATGCCACCTGTGCCGAAAGAGACACCGGCCAGCTGTGGGCCGAGATGTGTCACCAGGGACGTCCCTCCTGCACACTGCGACCTCCCCCGCCCAGGCGCTGCGGGCAGGAGACATCTCCTTTTCCCTCCCGGCCCGTCTCCGCGTGGAGCTCCCACTTCGCTCTCCGTTCACTTTCACCATCTGTCAACCATTCTTCTCCCGCACTTACCTCAACCAAAGCCACCAAAGCCCCAAGAGGACCTGCCCTGATGCTGCTTGAAGGCAAGGATGGCACAGAGGGCCAGTGCTCCCGTGCCGGGTGCTGTGCAAGTGCTTTGCTACTTTAATCTCCCCGTGAGCCTGAGGCCCTGTTGTACCCATTTTATAGATGGAAAGTTGAGGTTAGGGAACTAGCAGGCGAAGAGCAAAGCTAGGCTGTCACTGTGGACACGGTAGCCATTAGGACACATGCAGAACTTCCTATAGGCCTCACGACAACACCGTGGTGCGGGTAGAGAGGGAAATTGAGACCCAGAAGGATGGCCAAGTTCCACTTGTCTGTAAGTAAAGCAGACATTGGAACCCAGGTCTGGGGCTGGGGGTTTAGCTCAGTGGTGGAATGCTTGTCTAGCAAGCGTGAGGTCCTGGGTTCAGTCCTAGGCATCAGCATCAAAAAATTAAAAAAGAAAGAAGGAATAAGAAAAACCCAGGTCTGACCCTAAGCGGGTGCTCATTCTATTATAACTTTGTTGTTCAAATCGGAAAACAGTCCTTGTGTGATTCCAGTAACCCTGCACCACCCTGGTTGTTGGAGGTCTTTGTACTTTACGGTGAAAACAAGGACAAAATAGTCTCCACCGGGCTTCAACCTGAAATGCTAGAAAGAGCGCCACCTGGTGGCCCTCTCGGTGATGGCCGTGCAAATTGGACTGGGGCGGCGGGTGGAGTTAATTCTATTGCAGTAGAAGGTGGGGTTTTGACGGCGTCCCAGGCACCACGCTGTGCCTTTTCATGTCTCATGCCATTTATTCCTCACATTAAACGTGTGGAGTTGCTCCTCTTATCCCCATTTCAGAGATGAGGAAGTTGAGATTCAGAGGTGAAACAATCGGTTCAAGGTCATGCTGGTGTCTGTCCTGAAGTGGGACTCAAAGCCACATTTTTCTGACCCCGGATCTGGCCCCTCTTGACCACTCCTTATCCTGCTCCTGGGCCCTACACCATCAGGCCACTGCGGTCTTCGCCTGTCTCATTCCACAGCTGTGGCCGCTCAGACCTTCTCGCTCTTCCTCGAGCGCACACGCCTGCGGGGCCCTCGCGCCTGCCGTACCCTCTGCCTGCGGCGTTCTCGCAGGAATGCTCATCGCTTGCAGCCCCCACGGGGGTCCCCGCCTCCCAGAGGAGAGCGCGGCCATCCCCTTGACTCTCCCCTGCTGGAGCCCGGTTCCTCACATCCCTTCAACCAACCGCACATGCTTCTCAGGGCTGACACAACCTGAACTTACTTGTTTGGGGCAGGACCGCCCCATCCTCCTGCCTAGAGCGGTGCTTATGTAGTAGGGGCTTCAGCTACTTCCTGTGTGCAAGCTGGAAAGTGTGGGACAAAGGAGCTCATCCTGGGTCTTCCGTCTGCTCGCCTTAGGGCCTTCTCAAACCCTGTGGTTTTCTTCATCCTCACCTCCTTCCTCCTCGGACTCCTCTTGGATGCTATTTAGGACCGGGGGTGAACTGAAGCCGGAGTAGAACGTGGATCGGCCTGGTGGATGTACAGTAAAATATCAGATGCAGTTTAAAAAAAAAAAAAGGCAGCTCTGGTCTTCAGGATTTGATAGAGTTCAGGTGTCCAAGTTTTCTTGGTAGTGGTTGTTGTTAATTCTTGTAATTAGCTTGTATCTTATAGATATTGCTTCTGGTCATTTAAAGGGAGGTTTAATTGGTCATTCAGGCCTGGAACCTATCCCCTTCTCTAACTTTATTACTTCCTCCACTCTGTTCAGAACCTGGAAAGGTAGATTAGCATCTCAGGATTATAAACTGCCTGTTCTCACTCACCCAAACTTGGATGTGCTCCAGAAAGCAGATTCTGGCTTGTGAATTGGAATTTAGAATCCTGCATCTGTCAAGAGAAGCTCAGGCCCAGGCACAATACCTGTGATCTGCCAGGAGGAAGAACACACTGCATATACTTACAGAGGAAAGCTCATAGCCAAGGATGCAGGCAGCAGAGAAAGGAAATGCCACGGTGGCTAAAGGTCGTCAGAGTTCAGCTGATACAGTTTCAGAGAATGAGGAGAGCGTGATTGCAATTAAATACAGACGGGGAGTTGAGCCTGAGCTGACAGTCACAGCGCAGTGATCTGGTGCAGAGCGGTAGTGAGTACACATCGACCATGACAACAGCAGCCTGGCCTTCTGCTGTCTCACGGTATGCCCTGCCTTATGCTGGAAAAATTAAGAGAGCTGGAGGATCGTTCTGGTCCCCACGGCTCTGATATCCTAGGCCTTTCTCTGGAGCGGGTAGGAGGAAGAGCTGGAGGGAAGGAGGGTAATATCTGCTGAATAGGATCTGGCTCCACCTCAGATCCTGAACGGACTCAGTTTGCACGCGAGAGGAAAGGAGGTTGTATGGCAAGCCCAGTGCCACAGGGCCACGGTGTGCTTCCTGCTTTGACACAGCGCCTGGCATCTCTGCTCTAGAATGTGTCATCCCACAAGGCGGCCCTCACTCCCTAAGGAGTGTGATTCTGACCTGCACAGCGGCAGGGACAGGGACAGGCCGGACTGCTTGGTTTACACCGGTACTGTTCTCTGGCTCCCTGATTAGGCAGCTCGGGGTGGAAGCTGACCTTGATGTACACAATGGGCAGGAGACCTCATGTCACAGGCCGAGCTACAGGATGGAGCAGCTCTGTAATCACAGCATCCAGGGTCCACTGAGGGCGATGTATGTGCCGAGACTAACAACAGCAGTTCTAGCAGCAGCAGCAACTGGAAGAACAGCAATAGCAACAATAAAAACAGCACCAGCCACAATGGAGCAGCAGCAGCAATGACGGCAGCAACACTGTCAGCGGCAACAATAGCAGCAGCAGCAGCAGCAGCAGCAGCAGCAGCAGCAGCAGCAGCAGCAGCAGCAGCAGCAGCAGCAGCAGCAGCAATAATGACCACAGCAGCAGTAGCAGCTGCAGGGACAGCAGTACCTACTACCTGTGGTGTTTTGGAGGCTCACTGTGTACTGGAAAGGGGAATGTACTTATAAGAACATTATGCTGGACATGGGGCTCACGCCTGTGATCCCAGCACTCAGGAGGCAGAGGCAGGAGGATTGCTGAGTTCGAGGCTTGCCTGGGCTACATAGTGAGCTCAGGGCCAGCCTGAACTGCAAAGCGAGACTCTGTCTCAAAAAAAAAAAAAAAAAAAAAAAGAACATGATGAATAAGACTAAGGTGTTGTCCGCTCTTTTCCAGTTGAGGACACTAGGTCACATCTCTGAGGAAGGCAAAAGTACCCCGGGCCAAGCTGCCAGGATTGGCGGGTTTTGTTTCTGTGCAGTGAGAGGGTGAGCCAAAGGGCCCTGTCTTCTGAGCCACATGGTCCAGTGTGACGGAAGCACTGTCAGTGCAGTTCTCTGCTTCCTGGTGCCCCCTTGTTCTGTGTTCTGCAAACCACTCTCTGACTGCTTAGAGCCCTCCAACAAAGGCTCTTCACTCTGGTCTCCCTCTCCCTAGAGTATCCCATGTCTCAAAATCACGACTCCAAAATTATGAACTGACATATTCAGGCAAAACATCCTCTTTCCATTTATTTAGGGAAATTAATAGCAAATTGAGATAATTCACACTAAGGTGTGAATGACCGACAGACCGCTTGGTAGTGGCAGAGGTCTGTTGTTTTAAAGAGATGGCAATTTGCCCACCAAATCTGAGCAGTCTGGCTTCCAGACTCTGTTGGGGACAGCACCGTGCAGGACTTTTCAGAAGGGCGGTGCTTCATTTTCTTCTTCCGGTCTCTGGACAGAGGGAAACCCTTGGAAAACCCTACAACACCTATCCTGCTTGCTTTCTATCACCTTTCAAAACCTCTTCATCGAGAACCCATTTTAATAAGCCTGTAATTTTGTTACAGAATTTTGTAATTAAATATCCTTAAAAGAAATGAGGTTGCAGGTCCCTATCTCCCAATTTATCATAGACTTAATGCCCCAAGTTACACAGTGTTTAATTAAGAATGTTTCCCTGCTGCAACTTCATGCAGCGTCCTGGCCTGAGAGATAGGAAGCGCTCTGAATTTATCATGAAGGGTGCTCTCTCTTCTTGGGGTGTTGTCCTGTTTACCAATATACAAAATAGATGGTGGTTTCTCCACCATAAATAACAGGCCCCTCCTCATCCCTGCCCTTATCCCAACCCCATGGAATTCTCTACCCTCGGAGGTACTGTAAATGTAACCACCAGCCCTTGGAGACAGTAGCAGTTCAGAAGTGGCTTCTTCATTTAGGAGCCAACGTGCTCCCCCTGGTGGTTGAGGGCAGCAAATACATCAGGGTGCTGCCAAATCGCAGCCCAATCTTTGGATTACCTTCAAATCACAGGCAGGAGCATCTCCATGTGCCAAGGGATGTAAAGAAAAGAAGGACCTGGGTCCTTGTCCTCAAAGAGCTTCGTGTCTGGTAGGAGAGGGTCATATGCATATATATTATGCAGAACCTGCAACACTGGGTTAATGACTATTAAATTAATTGTGAAGTCCCAAGGAATTAAGAAATTACTTCTGCCCTCAGAGATACAGGCGGTTCCTTGGTGAGGTTAGTATTTGAGCTACACCCTGTAGAAGCAGCTGGATTTCAGGAAGTCAACGGGGAGAAAATGATCAGAATAAGGACCGCTGGTGGTGAACCTGTGGCACGTGTGCCACCCGTCAGCGTTTGTTATCATTGAGCTCTCTACAAGGTTCGCCATCACTCTCCTAGGACAGATTCTAAGGGTGTAGAGACCTGGAGAACCGTTTGTGTATTTTAATCTGCTCTTTTTTCACATAAGGGAAAAGAGATTGGAGAGGCCTGACAGCCTAGGTGTGCGAGGCTGGAACCCACAGCTTTTCTCTCCACTTTGAACTCAACCAAGAATTCCAGGCTTAATGAAGGCGGAGCGGGGAGTGGGCGGACTAGTGCGGATATGTCAGGAAAATGGAGAAGGGAGTTTGTGTAGCTGCAAGAAATTCAATCCCACTTACTGAGGAAGTGAAATGGTCTGGTTAATTTAATTTCCTAATTGATAGAAGTTCTGCAGAAGGGCTGCTTTGTTAAAATGTTGACTTTTAAAAACTTCCTAAAATGTTTTATTCCATTTTCTTGCCTTAGCAAGCAAAGTTAAGGCAACCGTTCATTCATTGATAATCCTGGATCTTGCAGTATCTCATAATATTTTAGGTGTAGAGAGCTTGCAGGGTAATATATAGAGATCGCTTACAAGAGTATTTTAAATCTTCAGCAGCAATACATTTGCTTTCCATTTGTTTCTTTATCATTAGATTTATTCATCAGCATGAGATAGTTGAATAAAGAAGAAAAATCTGATCAAGTGAGGGCCCTGTCTGTCTCTGCCCCAGATAATTGAAGTTTTTTTTTTATTGAATTCTTTATTGGTACAATTTATATACATCTTTTTTTTTGCTTTTTGAGACAGGGTCTCACGTTGTAGTTCAGGCTGGCCCCGAGCTCACTATGGTCCCCAGGCAAGCCGCCGCGAACTCAGCAATCCTCCTGTCTCTGCCTCCCGAGTGCTGGGATTACAGGAGATAATTGAAGTTTTGCTGAGTTATTTAGGACGGCCTTTCCTGAGCCCCCAGCACAACTTTGGTTCCCCACCTTGTAGTACTGTGCTGGGCACTTAGGGCTTTAACAGGAGCCCTGCGGAGTCTTGGGCTTGATATATTCTGAACAGGTCACGGGGGCTGTCTGGATATGGCTCCGGTCTGCGTGCGGAAGCCAGCCTCCCGGATGGCCCCAGGAGGCCTACCTTTGACAGCCATTCCCTGTGCAGCTCCCTCAGACCCTGGCCAGGGTTGTTCCATGAATAACCCTGAAAATGTAACATAGGTGTTGCTTCCTGGGTTAGGTTACAAAAGTTGCAGTTTTCCCGTTTGTGACTCCAGCGCTGTGTCACGAACGTCACCCTGGAAGGGTTCAAGCGGTGAGAACCTGGAGCTACTGGCCCAGGGCCGTGTGGGTGAGCCTGGAAGCAGACCTGCTGGCCCCAGTCCGGCCTTTGGATGACCGCAGCTCTGGCTGACTCTGCTGTTATTTGAGGGACTCTAAGTGGGACCACCCAGCTCGACCTGTCCCCGAGTCCTGACCCTCAGAAACTGGGGAGATGACAAAATTTGTTGTTTTAAGTTCCTAAATTCAGGCTGGTTTCGTGTGCAGCAGTGGACAACTGATCACTGCCTAGGGTTCCGCCTTCTTCCCTGCTCCCAGCATCCCATCAGCTTCCCTCTGTACTACAGTTTCATTCAACACATATTTGTAGAGTTCCTGCTGGGTGCTAGGGACTGCTCTTAGGACCGGAGGCGTTGTAGGGGCTTTTAGTACATTTGAGACTATGGTCAAATGTTTTCATCTGAACAACACATGCTTATTAAAGTAGGTGTTGAATTGATCAATGAATGACCCAAGAAACAGGTGGCAGTCCTGGCTGCGTCACTGATGTCCTGCATTTCCTTTGTCGTTTTCCTTAAAGGAAGCTTCTGGGCCAGGAGGCAGCACAAACACTCAGGTTGAGACGTAGAGTCTTAGAAGGTACAGGACTAGGAAGTGTCTTGGCAGGTACGTGATGTGCAACTTTCAAGCCAAAGTGATCCCTTTGAAAGTTAGATGGGATCTTTGGCCCCTTCACTGATACATGCAGAACACTAGGCAGTCAATTGTGCAGGCCGCCTAAGAGATCGGCAGCCCGTCTGTGGGCTTCCTGGGAGTGCCTAGGCCCAGAGCATCTGGTCTGACCAAACCTACTATTACTTTAGGTGAGAAAATAAGGCCAAGAGGAGGGAAGCACCATGCCCTACATCTCACAGCCGTTCGGCAGCAAAGCCCACGTTTAAACACCTCCTGAGCCTCAGTGCTGTGCCTTTCCCCGCAGGGCCCAGCTTACAGGAAGCCCAGGGATCCGAGGAAATCAGCCCGGGCTCCTGAAACACAGCGCTTCAGGGCGTCCCACACTGATACTTATTTCCTGCTAATATCTCTCGGGGACAGACAGAGTGGCTCAGACAACCGACGCTGTCTCCAGTGCTAGCCTGACGGGCACCACTGGATGTGCTATCAGCGGGACAGTCAGAAAGGACCAGACGTGGGCCTCACGGTCCCGTGAGTGTGGAGGCTGGAGGGAGGGGGAGGGGAGTCTGGGGGTGTGCCCAGGCGCTCGGCAGCGGAGTCCCAAGAAGGGGTGTCTGAAGTGTGTACCACGGCTGGTCTTAGGAGTCGGGGGGGGGGGCGTGTGCATTTTGATAGTCCTGTTCCTTCCCCAGCAAGACCCACCTGAGCACTGTTGAAGAGCAGACACTTCGGTGCCAGCCTGTTTCGGGTCAGAATCACCTTTTGCCACTTATTGGCTGTGGCATCTTGGGTCACTGACTAACTTCTGCTACTGGCCCGTGAAATGGGGACCACACAGGCCTCCACATCTCAGGCTTCTTGTGAGGGTGAAATGAGCCCACTTTCTCCATAGTGCCAAGAACGGAGCCGGACACATATGCGCTCTATAAACATATGGTGAGAGCAAATACTCCACACTGATTCAGTCTTTATATGTACAATTTTAATAAGAAATAAATTAAGCAATAGAGCATACCTCCTTAAATGTCTATTTAAACAGATTTCTTTTATATATTATTTGTATATAGTTGTGCAGCCATCACCATGGTCGGGATATAGAATATTTCCACCATGATGCAAAGTCTCTTTGTCCTCATCCCAGTCAATCCCGCTTTGTCACCAGCCTCAGGGGACCTTGACCTTGTCACCATCAGTAATGACAATAGATCTCTATCAGTCAGCAGTTGTTGAGTTGCCAAAATACATGAATATCTCCACTCCGTGTATGCATTTCCTTATACTTTGT
This sequence comes from Thryonomys swinderianus, assembly GCA_004025085.1. Taxonomy (NCBI): domain Eukaryota; kingdom Metazoa; phylum Chordata; class Mammalia; order Rodentia; family Thryonomyidae; genus Thryonomys; species Thryonomys swinderianus. The sequence continues at coordinate 39,785 of PVIC010004567.1, forward strand.
GTATGGGCTGCAGTCAATTTGTCATATATATTAGTAAAATTTAAGTTAATGCAAGAAAGTTACTAAGCAAATGGACAAATCACGAACAGTTGTTGAATCTGGGTAAAGAGGCTCTAAGAATTTTTTGTAGAGATTTTAAAACTTTTGTAAGTCTCATATAATGTCAAAATTAGAACTTCTACTAAATGAATCTAAGCATCGGCAGAGAGGTTCTGCTGAGCATCTTGACCACCAGTGTTTCTGAGTCTCTTGGAAAGTCTGTTGACCCCGACAAAGCCCGAGCCTTCTCACAGTGTGCAGTAAGGCAGGCCAGTCTTCCTGGGGCCACGGGGCCTTGGCGGGAAGGGCCTGTCCAGCTGGCTGGGTCCACACTGGGCTTCGGAGTAGAATGGGCTGGACTTCAGTTTGGCTGGCAAAGAGTTGGCTCAAGTTCATGAGGCAGATGTGTTTGTGAAAATGCTTTGTATTCATAAGCACTGTGTGTGGGGAAGAGCTTAAGGAATCCCATATCCTTTGGGAATGAGATCGCTTAAAAGTGGGCAAGTATATAAATATACTGTAAAGCATTTGCTCATTATTAGACCATGCCTGCTACTCCCTAGGGGGACCAAGCATCTTGACTTGCCTGGGCCTATCCCAACTTTAGCACCAGCAATCCTGCACCTTGGGGAAGCCTTCTGTTCTTGGTGAACTGGGACGGTCCTCTTGAGCCTATGACTAGCGTTTGATGGCCATGGTCACTTCAACTGCCACTGTATTTAATGTACTTGGTTTGCCATAACCGAATATCACTGGGTGGGTGATACAACAGGAGTTCATTTTCTCGAAGCTTCCGAGGTCAGCTTCCTGGCCAGTTTGGTTCTTGATGAAGTGTCTCTTCCCGGCTTATCAATAGCCACTTTTTCACTGTGTCCTCACAAGGAGACGGAACGCTTCTTTTCACTTTTGAGGCAGATCGGGCTCCCACTTTTATGACCTCACTTCACCTTAATTTCTTCTGAAAAGAAGAAGACACAATCGCATTGGGGTTAGAGCTCTGTTATAGTTTGGATCCATCCTGACCACCACCATCCTAACCTTGACTGTGCACGCGCCCCTTTGGCTGTTGGCTTTGGCTCTGCCCTCCTCGCTTGGGACACCTCTCGCCTCTACAGGTATTCCCCATTCCTGTTCTCTTCCATCACTTTCTCTCTGCCTTTGGTGGTTAGCACTTTGCTGTCCCTTAAGGCACGTTTTATGTCCTTGAAGACACCTTCTCTTGGCTACTTGCAGTGGCCAAGGGAAAGCCAGGGTTTCTCAGGAGCTGGATCTGCAAGCCCAGAAGAGGAACTCTCTAAAACTCTCTCTCACTTACAGCCTACCCCCATCCGTTCCCCCCTCCCCCTCCCCTGGCTTTGCCATGACAATGTCCAGCTCAGCAGCGGGCAGTCCACTGGCTACATGGCCACGAGGGGCTGGTGAAGGTTAATGAGACTCAGGCTGCTAGTCCTCCTGGAGGTCACTGTCATCCTGTGTCATGCCCCAGGGCCCTTTGCTGGCCTCTTCCTGTCGCCGGGACATCATTAAAAATGTTAATTATTAATTATCACTAAAAGCCCTTTTGCTGCATTGCTGTTCCTGAGTGCTCCCTATCTCTCTTTTTCTTCTTTCTTTCTGTAACTGGATCTTGGTTCCTGGGCCTCCTGATTTTCTTTCAGTCCTTCTCCTTTGCTTATTTTTCACCTGCAGGTGGGGAACTGGGGTATCCTGAGGCAACCAGGGAGAAGCACTTGGACATGTCCTTGTGCTGTGTCTTTCTGCTCAGATCATCCTTGAGGTTTCAAAAACCTGGAGGAATCAAGAACGTAGAGACGGGAAGGACCTGTGGAACAGCTGGATCCTAAGAGTATAGAGTGCTTTTGGTGAACATGAATAGCTCCTGTTCCTTTCACTCTCTCTGTATCTTCAGGTCAAGGGCTGAGGCCCTTTTTTGTCGGTATCTGAAGAGGGACCATCTGAAGAGAAATAATTCAAAGGCATCCCAGGTCTCTGCCCGGAAGTCCCTGCACCACATTATGTACCATACATCTACCTTCAAGGAGGCAGTGGAACTGAAGACGAAGAGTTCTGGACAACTCAAGGCTCATGGTTGTCAGTACTTTCTGGGAGATCTTGTTTTTGTTTTGTTTTTTGAGACAGAGAGTCATTATGTAGCTCAGGCTGGCCTTGAACTCATGGTGATCCTCCTGCCTCTGCCTCCCAAGTGCTGGAATTACAGGCGTGCACCACCACACCCGGCTTCTATGAGCTTTTGCATGTTTCACCTCAGGCCACATAGCTCAGTGAAGAGAACATAATTTTGGAATCAGGATACTTGGTTTGAATCTCTGTTACGGCATAAACTGGCTGGGTGGCCTTAGCCAGGTCACTGAAGGTCGCTGTTAAAACACGGCAATAATTTTTCCTCTGTGGGAATGTTAAGAAATTTAATGCTATCCAGATCTCTAGTTCTAACCCTGACACCCTGTAAGTATTTAATAAATGTTCATGTCTTATCCGTAAAAGAAGAGATGGAAATTCCTGCCCTTTCTGTGCGACAGACCTGAAGAAGCTGAATTTCTGAGTAATTGCTGTGTAGCAACCACTATTCTAAATGTTTTAGAGGTTCAGGGTGTAAACCCCTAGTAGGAGAGGGCTTGCCTAGCCCAAGCAATGGCTTTGGTTTAATCCCCAACACCATAATTAGAAAGATGGAAGGAAAGAAGGAAAGAGGGAAGGAAGGAAAGAAGAAAGGAAAGGAAGAGACAGTAAAATATTTCATACATACTAATTCATTTAAACCTTATAGTAACTTTATGACTGTATTATTATTATTTATTACTATCATTTAGTCATGATTATTATATTTATTACTTAGAGAATAAGTGATTCAAATAAACAAAAGTTAAATAACTGGCTTGTGGTCACGTGGCAGTAAGAAGAAAAGCTGGGGAGTTTTTGGAATGGTTTAGGGCCTACCGGAGTGTGAACCAGTAGTACAGCCACTCGGCTGTAAGAGTTACTGAGTCCCTGAGAGCGGTTAGTAAATTACAGACCAGATTTTAAAGACAGTATATAAGAAAGAGAGGATGTAAAGTATCTCATGAATAATTTTTATATGGGTTACATGCTAAAATGATGTCTTTGGATATATATTGTATTTAATAATGTTATTAAAGTAAACCTCACACTCCTCCCCTTTGGTACTGGGAAAAAAACTTGGGGCTTCCTACATGCTAGGCAAGCTCTTTACCACTGTTCTACACCCAGCTCTCTTTGTTCTAGAAAATTTTAGCTTAGTAGTATAATGCATGGTTGACATGAACAAGGCCCTTGTTTCACTCCTCGTTACCAAATTAAAAAAAAAAACTAAAGGCATATGTGACTCACATTATATTTTCGCTGGACCACATGCCCTACAGCCCTTACTCATAACCACCAATATATTGTTGTCTACAGTGAAGATTTGTGGAAACTGAAATTGTAAGGTATGGTATGACAGTAAAGACGTTGCATCATCTAAATACAGATTCGTATAGCGGTATGAGTATGGTATGTTCCAAGCTTCCTCCAGGGCAGCCCAGGAATGGCCTTGAGACTGTCTTTGACCTTGAATATTCACCCACCTGTTTGCTTCTCCAGTTGGAGGTGGCAGCAAAAATAAGGAGGGCTTGTCTGAAATGAACTGTTGCTTCTCAGTGCTGACCTGGGGTCAGGGAGGGCGCGTATTTGGTTTAGTGGACATCTTCACCTGTGGCTTAGAGACCTGAGCAACGAGATGGGTGGGCTTCCAGCCTGGGACTGCTCTTGGGGTCATACCTCCTGCTTTGCGTGGGTCCTCTTCAGACTCGGGCTAGCACTTCCCGTGAAGAGAGCGCATGACCCTGTCAGCCTTACTATTGTGCAGTTCTACGTGTTATAAAGCTCTTTTTTTATTGAGCTTCCCTTTATAGGAGTTTAAATTCCATAAATAACTCCTAGTCATATTTTCCGGAACTGTGCTTCTCAAAGTTGTAGAAAACATGGAAAGGAACTCAGTGTCCCTAAGACCTGCTGAATCAAAGTGTCCTGGCTGGTGCCCAATTGCATCTCTCTTTCCCTCACTCCAGTCTTTCCCCTTTTACACACACACACACACACACACACACACACACACACACACACACACACACACACACAGAGCATTTATGAGAAACAAACCCACAAGCAGGAACTCTCAATCTTGATGTCACAATGCCCAACAGTATGATCAGTTGTGACGTGGTGTGCTAGCAGGTTTTCCTAAAAATAAAGTGGCCAAATTTTCAAATTATTTTCCTCTTAAATTCACTTGTGCAAACTCCAGGTTATTCCTCCCACAGTGTTGCTTGTGCTCGTTTGCCTGCCCAGACACGTTCTGGGCTGGAAAGGAAGGGTGTAGTGTTACTGCAACATGCCAGGCATCTTGCACGCGTCTTGTCTTTGCCCAGGATGGCAGTAATCCAAGAGAGGGAAAGGTGGGTCAATAATTCCTCTCACGTGGGGCTCGCTCGAGACCTGGAATGTTCTAGAAAACTCACATGTATTCTCTCATTCAGCCTTTTAGCTACTGCTCCTGGCAAGGGGAACCAGGACGGGCTCCATTTTACAAATGAAGACAGTGAGAAGAAAGTTTGGATCGCGTGCTTCACCCAGTTGGTGAACAAATGAACAAACAAACAAACAAACAAACTATATGGCCAAGTCTTGAAGCTGTAGGTACCTCTGTCTCTGTCGGTGAATCTAATGCTGAAGCTCCATGTCAAGGAGAGGTGGTTGGGGAGATCCGGGTGACCCTCATCCAAGGACCTGGCTGAGGGAATCCTGCCACCTGTCCCGGAGATGGACCTCCGGACACAGAACACAAGAACAAGGAAAGGCCAAAGAGTACGTGATTGCTTTGGGGACTCTGGCCCATCCTCAGCACAAGGTGCTGGGGAGTCACACCGGCCCCCAAAGAGCACTGACTTCAACAACAGCTTAGAACCAAAGCCAGCCAAAGGCCTCCTCTGCTGACTTTCTTGCCAATGTGTCTACCCCGTTCTTGGCTTTTAACATTTCAACTTGAGGAAAAGTTTTACTTGCCAGCAAGAAATAAATGAGAGCACGAGGGGCCAGAAGGAGAGTCGTGCGATGGCGTTTGTTTCCCGCACCAGGCTCCACCCTTGGCTGGGATCCCCACTGGGGAAGCAAGGAGAGAGCTGTGATATGTCGCCATCCACCGAACTTTTGCAAGAGGCCGATGACTTCGATTGTTGTGACCAGGACAGCTTTGCCAGTTCTTACTTTCTGGCATGAATAGGGGAGGGGGAACCTACAGCTGGGGTCTGTAATGAGAATGTGTTGGGCCTGTGGAAATTGCCTATCCTGAGAGTCCCAGCGGATGAACATGGGGGTGGGTGGCAGACTGAGTGTATCCATGTGGAGGGCTGCTTGGGCTTTCCTGGGACGCCTACCACATATTTGCAGCAACAGTCCTAATCCCTTGAGTTGCCTGCTCCTGGACCAAAGTGTCCCAGCGGCATGAAGCCTTCTCTATGTGCCTGCTGTAGCTTCTTCACTCTCTGGCTGTTAATTCCTCCATGTCCTTCTTACTGTATCATGCCCTCGGCGAGCATGGTATTCCAGCCAGGACTGACCATTTCTGAGTCTGTCTGAGGCCATGTTTTAGTCTAGACCAGAAATGCTCATATCCCTTAATGTAGCCAAGATGGTGTTTACTTTATGTATCGTGTATCAACCACATAGCACAATTGGACCAGACTGAGCTAGTGGCTCATTTACAGAATAACAAACAAACAGGTCATTTTTACATGGATTGCTGCCAAGCAAGGTCTACCCCATCCGGTACCTGTGCAATTAATTTTTAACCTAAATGCAGGACTTTGTATTGCTCTCCGTTCCATTCCATCACGTTGCTTTCAGCCCTATGTTCCTTCCTGTTGAGGTCATTGCTTATTTCCATTCTGTCATCTGTTGTGGTAACTATGCTTCCCAGCTTTGAGTCTGCGAAAACTCGATTCAAAAAGACCTTGTATGTTTTCTCATGAGTCACAGATAACAATGCCAACGCAGCAGTGCCAAGGACAGAGCTCTGTGGCACGCCACTGGAGACCTCCTTGGGGTTGACACAAAAAAACCTAATCAACATTCTTTGACTGTAGTTGCTCATCCAGCTATGACTCCACTTCCTGTTTTCTGACCTAGTTCTCATTTTCCCGGTCATGTCCTCAAGGACACCAGAAAAGACTTGTCAGGCGCCACAGGGAAATCAAGATACATCGGAGCTCTGTCATTGTTTCGATCCTCTTTTTGAACAGATCACTACTGACATGTGACAGGCAAGATTCCTACCTCTCTGTGGGATAGGGGAGAAAAATGACTGTATAAATGACTGAGAAGAAAAGGATTCTCTATGCAACTATAGAAAAGCCTACTTAAAGTTAAAAGCTAAGTACATACACTTGATCTTCTAGAAAGGATCATTTCACTCTGCCATATTCATATTTCTTAAAAGAGTACTGAGCACAATTATTGTCTGTTTTTATCTTTTGAATGAACTCTTGAATGTTTTTCTTTTTCTTAAGCCAGATTTATATTTTTTGTCATCAAAAGTTTTTTATTTTTTAAATGTCCATTAAGTCAGGGACTACCTCCTAATCCCTGAATAAGAGCATACAAAAAGTACCCAGCCCAGAGCTTGTATCAAGGTAGGAGTTTTAAAAAAGTTTTAATGATCTAGTCCAAAACCTTACATTCGATAGGTGCCAATGGATGCATGCCTGCCCGAAGGACTGAGTGGAAGTGGATGTTTCACATGTCCTTGGCATTCAGATGGCATGTAGAAAAGGCATTGGAATGATGATGCCAGGAGACCTGTAGCTCAAGTTTGTACTTGAGCTGAGTCAGTGCACATCTGATTCAAGTCAACCAAACCAGATTCCGGAGAGGCCAGGTGTAAAACCAGAATGCAGGCGCTAATCCTCTCTGAGAGCTACTGTCTGACCTCACCTCCAGGGCAGATAGAACATTCCTGGCCAGAGGCTATAAACCAAATCAACTCGATTAGGTGTGGAGGAAGGGGCAGGCATTCCAGAGAGGGCAAGACAAGCAGAGGGTGAGTCCAAAGAATGTGTGAGAACGAGCCCAAGGTTGTGGAAGAAGTCAAGTTGAGTAGGTCATCGGAACCAAGAGGTGAACATGGGACTCGGACAGGAGGAAAGCCAAGAGTGCAGGTGCCACAAAAGCGCTGGAAAAATCAGGAGCGAGAGTGATTTGGCCCAACAGGGTCCTGAACTTTACTGCTGGTGTGCTGGGTGAGCCCAGAGCTTGCTGCTATTGGGGCCGGCCAGAGGCCTGGGGTGATCTGGCCTGTGGAAGACCTATAGCTGGGCTGGCTGTTAGGACAGTCATTTTAAATTGCCTACATGTTTTCCCTGTTCCCTACAGGAGAAATGCCAATACATTCACATTACTTTAAAATAAAATCTTCTCTTTTTTTTAAACCAAACAGCTGCCTATTACAAAAAACAAAACAAAACAAAACAACAACAACACCCAAAACTACTTCATATTCCAAGCCAGATTGGGCCTGGTAGCAGAGCAGTCCTGGGTTCTAAACCTAGCTTTGTTGGTTTTATCTGTGTAATACTGGGTCAGTTCCCAAGATTATCCAAGCCTTAGTGTCTCCATCTGCAAACTGGGAATAATAATAATGTCTACTTTATGGTCGTGTTGGGAAGTTAAACTGGAACTTATCTAAGATGCTTGGCAGGTAGTTGTAGTAAACTGTATCCGTCATTCTTAAATGTGACTTTGGGCGAAAGTCACTTAACTCCTCTGAGTCTCATTTTCATGACCATAATAGCTGTGAGGCTTGTGAGAATATGGGATGGAATACATTTGGTACAGTGTGAAGAAGTCAATAAAGGTAAAAAAATGATTACTCTCAGCTTGCTTAGGTAGCTTAGGAAAAGTCTCACTGTTTTATGTACCCACCAAACCCAAGAGGTGCCCTGAATCAGAGGAACAATCTTGTGTGTGTGTGTGTGGAGTTCATTACTGTTTGCAAAGAGTAGTGAGTCTGCTCACAGTATATCCTTTACGTAAAAGAGTTGCTGTTTCAATTATATGTCCAAAGGGGCCCATATCCTCAAAATGTCAGGAAACACTGCTCTTAGGTAATGAAACTATAGGCAAACTATAGCTTCCTCTCTTGCAACTCTAGGTACGTGGGGATCCTTAGGTTATGGAGAGAATACGGTCAGCACCATGGACAGCTGCGACCGTTCTGGACGTGGGCTCCCTTTTCCCGGATCTCTCTGTCACACCCAGACCTGCCAGACCCTGCTTGTTTACGGAAGCTTTTACACAGGAGTCAGAGCCAGTGATTCATTTCCTCCAAGTAGCCCTACCCATTTGAAAAGACCTTTCATTCCTCGCCTAGAGTAATTCCAGACAAGCCTGTGAGCCCGCTGAGCATTCTATCCTCTACTTTGTCAAATGTGAAGGACCTAGAGACTGTTTGGAATGGCGGCCAACAGAGTTTCTGTGTACAGCAGAATTAGCACCCTGGGCAGTCAGGGTGAGAAACGGTCCGAGGAACAGACCAGGGTCTGTCCAATGTGCAAATAATAGAACAAGCCGATCCAAGGACTCTCTCTGTTTGGCCACTGCAGAGACTAGGGGGAGAGGCAGAGGGCGTTGGGTTTCTTTGTCAGATGGCGGCGTTCCCTCACACACCGGGGCCGGACAAGTGGGGTGGTCCAGCGTCAGCAGTCATTGTGAGATGCCCTGACCCGCCCCTGCCTTCGCATCGTCCCATGGCAGTAACATGGGGTTACCCTGTACTTCAGGAGCTTCAGGGGGCAAGGTCAGTTCAGCTTTGCCCTAGGCATTGGGGGCAGCACTTGCTTTCTGGGCCTCTCACCCTTCCTTGGGCGTGGGTGGCCTTGTACCTCTCATGAGTAGCATCCCGTGCTTAGATCCAAGTTCGGATATTAAGGAGAATAGATGACTTCCTTTGGTATAAGGACTGAGTCCAGCCTAGCTAGAGGAAACTCAGAGTCCCAGCTAGTCATGGCCATTATTTGCAGCTGACACTTACATAGTGGTGCAGTATGGACTTGCCAGCATTAAACACGTTTAACTCTCCCAGCAGCCCATCAAAGGGATGCTACTGTCATCCTTCCCTAAGAGAGAAGAGAAGCGGAGTGCGAGGAGAAGCGTAGGATCCGCCCAAGGTCGTACAGTGGGAAGGTGGTGGTGCCAGGGTTCAGACCCAGCACACAGCTCAGCCCGGGCCGAGCCTCCGTGACGCCCTGCTGCCCGGGGGACAGCATCAGGCCCAGGCGCTGCCCGCCTCGCTGGCACGTGTCTATGTCGGGGTCTTGCTGGGAGGAGAGACGCCTGGGCCGAGGCACAGTATGTATATTCTTGTTTCGAAGAGTGTATGTGGCCTCCATTTCCTCATGTTTAAGGTGGGGACAGTTGACGTACGTCCTTCTTGGAGAATTGTCATACGGATCAAATGAACTCCTGGTACAAAATCTGTAAACACGGCACACACACTAGATGGCATCACCACTGTTTTTGCTGAGTCTCTCGTCGGTGCCCTGTCTGCCTGGGCAGACGCGCTTCGCTAGGGCGGGTGACCATCTCTCCAAGGCCCCGCCACCTCATCCTTCGGTTTTTCTTTAGCGGAGTTGAGAGGAGGTACTTTGTCCTCCTGTCCAGATTCGACCCAAATCCCGGCGGGAGAAGATATGCCAAGACACTGACCTGTTTTGCCAACACATTTGCCCAGGTGCCTTGGACAGCTCCCAACATCGCAATCAATCACGGCCAGCCTCGACCAGCCACTTGCTGCGTTTCATCACCTCTGTCCTCGCTTGCCCGGCTCCCCGTCCTGCCACACAGCACCTGCACCGGCCGTAGGTGGGTGCTGTGCTGTATTGCTAACAAGGCCAAACTAAATCCTGGGACATGGGGCGCAGACAGAAAAGTGAAGAAAGAGAATGGTGTCCCGTCTCTGTCCTGTTTCTAAGCCTGTCCCTCCTGCCCACCTGCCACTATCTGCACCTGCCTGTTCCGTCAGCAGTCCTGATGCCAGGGCCTGGGGTGTAGCTCAATGGTGCCGCACCTGCCTGGCAAGTGCAAGGTTCTGAGTTCAGTCCTCGGTACCTCAAAGGAAACCCCCAAACCAAACAATCAGCCCTAATGGCAGCTAGAAGGAAAGCTCTGGCATTTGAGGAGGACCGTCCTGTGCCAGGCCTCCCATGCATGCCAAGGTGGGACCCTTCTGGGGGCAGAAACGGTGTCTAGCGTTTGGGGGTGTAAGCGATGGAGAGGGAAGTAGTTTCAGGGAAAGACAGGAATGGAGGAAGAGGCAGCTGATGGAGGAGGGGCAGTGGCTCTAAGGGTCTGGCTGGCTCAACTCAGAAAGGCCCACGGAGGCTAGCAAACCTCCATGTGCCGGGTGGGAGTCCAAGCTCTGAAGAGACGTAGGATACCCAGGCCCTAGGAAGGAGGAGCGGCAGGGTTTTTCTTGCTGGAAGGACAGATCTGAAGTGAGACTGTCTTAGGCGACTGCTTCACGAGCTCCTCATTTTACAGAGGAAGAAACTGAGGCCGGGTTGCATGGGCAGTGGCAGACCTGAAGTTAGAACTGGGTCTCAAGCCAGACCTGGATCGCTCTGAGTGCTGCTGCTTATTAGCTGCACGAATGTGCGCACCGTCCTAACCCTCAGGGCCTCAGCTTCCATCCTCAGCGAGGTAGGGTGACAATGCTGACCTCGGGGCTGGACAGTCCAGGTGGCGCCCCGCCTTTCCTCTCTCTGCTGCAGACTTAGACCTCTCAGGCTGGGCAGCTTGACATGTGAGGGATCTAGATGCTTGAAAGATGAACAATTTGGGTCTTGTAGAGGGTGGGTTTTGGGAAATGTTGGGAGCAGAACAGAAGCAGTGAACAGGACACACAAGAGACACAGCCCTTCCCCCACCGCTGCACTCAGACCCCCCGATTCAGGGCCTCCTTGTCCGTGTCTTGATGACTTTCCTTCCTGCGTCTCCTCCCATGACCACTCTTACTCTGCCATAAATAGAAGTACATTCATCATTACTTTCTGTTTTTAATGAATAATACACCATGGCCCCTGATCTGAATTTTAAGATCACTGTCTCTCTTTTTCTCTCTCTGTCAGTTTATTCGATACATATTCACTCAGTAAGTATTTACTGAGCATCTGCTATGTGTCTAACACCACGCCTGGAGTCGGGGTTCAACAAAGCAGTAAACAAAGCAGCCCACATTTCCTGCCCGTGTGCACCTTCTCCGCCGATACCATAATTACCTGCTTCCACTCTCAGCTTTCAGTGGATATACTTGTCTCTATTTTTGTTACTGTCTTCCTTAATTGATGGTGCCCTGTGTGTGCGTGTCAGAGAAACAGGCAGAAGAGACAAGATGGAGACAGAGAGATAAAGAGCTCGAGAGAGACAGAGAGTATGTAAATGGTCTTCCATGTAGGAAAACTCCCACCGTGGCCAACGCACCGTCTGGTAAGGTCAACTTGGTAAATACTTAGAAGGAAGCAGAGGGAGTGACAAAGTCAACGCCACCCCCAGGATCCCAGATCCATCCTGCTGTTTTCCAGGGCTGGAACCCATTGGCTTCAGTGATGATGACTGGCTCTCTACGGGGGCTTCTTCGCAGTGCTGAAGAGGCAGGGCTTTTTGTTTTCCAGGGCTAGCAGAGTGCTGGGTGTGTAATAAGAGCGCAAAAAGATTTGCCGAATAAATGTGGGTAGAAGGAGCTCCTTGGAACTGTCTTGGGGAGGAAGGACCAGGCATTGGCTGGCTTTGATCCAGATGTCTGGCCGTAGCGGTCACAGGGATGCTTTTTCCTATGGCATCCGTGATCCTGAATCTTCACAATCAGGGGCAGAGTGTGGCCCTTTACATCTTTCTAGATCTCTTCCTCCTAGAAGCCTCACTGCTGGTTTACAAAGTCCTTGGGAGCATCTGCGAGGGGGGGCGGGGAAGGCTCTGCTTAACCCAGAGACGCTGTTCTCCAGAGCAGACCAAACAGGGAGAGGCGGCGGGCTGATGCTTGCACAGTAAGCGCCTATAATCTGCTCAGGGAGGTGAACCCGAGGCCTTATCCCTCTGAGCAAGAGATTAAAGGCCAGAACTTGTGATTGCTGCTCGGCTGGGGATCCCTGCCATACACCAACAGGGAGCCCCAGAGCACAGCTGCTGCGGAGGAAGCCAGCGTGGGGGCCGCGCCAGCGGCAGGCTGTTGAAAACAAATGGGGCAAAGAAACGGTTCTGATGCTATCGATTGGAGCTGATGTTTGCAGAACAGCCGGAAATGACTTACTTGGCTTTAAAACCAATAGGGAAACTGAAGTCAATGAGCCTAGGACAGATCTCGCTGAACCCTGCAAAGGGTTTCTGTGTCCCTACCCTCCTCCCTGTGCCCCATCCCCGAGATCCCAGACATACCCACATGGCCACCACACCACCCACGACTGCCCTGAAATCCTGGCCCGGGGGATGGGAGGCACTGCCAGCGGGCCTCGCTCCTTCCTCTCGGCCTTCAGCCTGGACGGCCTCCAGTCGGAGCGCCCTCCTCGGCCTCCTGTGGGCTGGCTGCTGCCACGACCGCATCTGGCCCCCGGGCCCCTGGCTACGGTCAGCAGGCTGCTGCTGGTGCGGGGATGTGGGCGAGGCCTGCACCGCTCCGCTTCACAGAGACAGCTGGAACTTTTGTCGTCGTTGCCGCCCCTAACTGAAAAGGAACTCTTGGTAAACTGCAGAACCAAACCTGGGAAAGACAGTACCAAAGCCTAGAGATAGATAGTTTGTAGAGCAGAACGCAGGATTAGATCGGTGAGCACAACCCAGAAGAAACCCAGCTGCCTTTCTTTTTCTCCCTCCTCTTCTTCTTTCTCTTCTTCCTGCTTCCCTCTCTCTCTCTCTTTCTCTCTCCCACTTCCTTGCTGCCATCCTGTATTAATCTGTGTTTTCCACACTGCCAAAACGGGCTTAAAGGAGTGTGAGTCGAACTGGGGATGGATGGGCTCAGCGATCGGGCTTGCCCAGTGTGCGTGAGGCCTTGGGTTCACTGCATCCTGGCACCACCAATTCAACTGTTAAAGAGCACAGGCGATAGGCCGCGCTCTGCGCCTGATGTGAAGGTCCAGGGTCAGGGATGCTGTAGGAAAAAGCACTGCCACGGTCTGGGCAAAACCTGCGTGAGAAGAACGGGTCAGGAGCTGAGCTCAGTGGGAAGACGGAGCACCAGCGGGCTCTTGTTCTGTCTGCTGTCTTCCTGTGGTATCGATGTGGCCCATTTCCACTGTGCCCTCCCTCACAAGGCTTTCCTTGGCTACTGCGAAAATTATAACGTTCCTCCTCTGCTCATTTCTCTTCCTAGCTTTTGTCTTTACCTACCCTATCATATATATTTTCTTATTTATTGAGTTTACCGTTTCTCTGCCCTACTAGGACACATTTCAGGAGGGCAAAGGTTTTTGTCCATCTTGTTTTGTGTCGTATCCCCAAAGCTGATACCATGTCTGGCACTTGAAGGCTTCCTGTCGAACGGGTAAAAACACGATTATTGTCTCGAATAACCTTTGGCCTCAGGGTCTCCAGCAGCTGAGTGGCTCCAGAGATCGTGCAGCCCTTAGGGGGCCTGATGTCCCTGCGAAGCCTCATGTGGTCACAAGTGCCTGACTCTGTAGTGAGTGATGCTGGAATCACCATGTGTGATTACTAAACCACTACCTGTGAGTGGCAGGATTAGCACCACCCTGTATCGTTAGTCTGGATGGGATAAAAAAGGCACAAGGAGGCCAAGTTTCTCTCTTGATGCCTTTGCTACCTGCTGCATACCATATTGTTTCTCCTCTGTGAAGCCTGCTGATCTTCTCTGTCTTGGAGCCAGCTGACTATGGACTCAGATCTCTGTGAACTGTAAGATAAATAAACCCCTTCCCCTCCAACTTTGGGCATTGGGTATTTTGTCTCTGCAGTGAGAGAAAAGTAACTAACGCAGACACTTATCAGCTGTGTGACCTTAAGGAAGGCAGTTAACCTCTCTGATCCATAGTTTGCTCATTGGTGGGAGGAGGATAAAAATCTACCACTGCCAGGATACTTTTAAGGTTGAGAGGGTTCCAATGACTTCAACTAAATCTTGATGCAGACTGTTCCTATTTTTAACTCAGTACTTGCTATTGGCTTAACAAACTACTTCTACTTTTTCCCAGAGCCCTTGGGATCCTTCTCTGTGCCATCATCCCTAGTCATTATCTTTGTACAAACAGCAATATATCAGTCATGGTTCACTACAGGTACAGATTTATATTACATATATTACATAAAGGCTTTATGAAGTAGGCTTATAATGGCTGCCTACGGAATCAGGAGTAGAAGAATGCAAAATGGTTGTTCTATGCATTGGAGAGCTGGAGGATACAGTTGAAGGCCACATGTCTGGAGCTCATGGCAGAGTCCTGTGTGAGTCCATGTTGGAAAACCAAGGGTCTGCACTGGAAGGCTGAAGAGTCCACACTCGAAGCTTGAAGGAACTGGGGATGAACGACCCAAGGCAATGGCCAAGACTGGCGCTCTTCCAAAGAAGTGTGAGGAGACTTCCTTCTTCCCCTTTTTATTATATCCAAACTAAGAGCCTATTGGTCGGTGCCACCCACTTCTGGGGTGGGTCTTCCTCCTCAGCTCAACAACATGGCCTAAATGTTGATCATCCACAGACATCCAAAACTGTGTTCCACTGATTTGCTCAGTGTTTGTTAATCCATTCAAATGGACTTATCACAATTAACAGTTACAAGCAGTACGGGTTTTGGAATTCCTTAAACCTAGGTACCCAGCACGGCTAACAACTGCTGTTTCCTGTAGGGCAATTACTTTGTGTACATTATTATGAAATTTAAACAATTCTATCTCTGTGTTAACAAGGACTATGCATCTGGTACCCTGGCATATCCCCAGTCTGATGCTATGAAGGTTCTCAGTAAATATCTGTTAAGTCATCACAGTCAACTGTTCAAAGATTGGTTTTATTTTCCCTATTTTACAAATATAGAGACTGAGGCTCAATTCACTTTCAGAGAAATAGGTGATAGAGCCAGATTTCCCAGGATGAAATCTGAGTTTCCTATTCCATGGAGCTGCTGAGGAAGCTCTGCATCATTCCTACTCAGAGGGAGACCCCAGGGTGCAGGCATGATCTCATGATGATCTCAGGACTCAACCAGATCCTAGTTATAGAAATTATTACATTACTTCCCTTGAGGGTGCTGGGGGACAGTATGGCCTTGTGGACACCAGGCCTTAATTCTCTCAAGTTTTATTGCTTGAGTTTTATTGTTTTTCAGATTGAGTGAATCATCCTTGGTTGGCAGGTAGACCTTACTTTTTTTTTTTTTCTAGCATCTCTTAAATTCTTGACAATGTTGAGTCATTCCTTGGTAAGACATCGGCAGTGTTGTGGCACTGGGACAAGTGACATAAGCCAAGTGGCTTATTTAGCCAACCTTCTAGTTTTCTCTGTACGTGGCAGAGTTTACCTCTTGTCCTGGGGAGTATCCGAGAGGGCAGTGGCGGTCCTCTGCTCCCTGCAGAGTGCTTTCAGAACAACCTCAAGGGTGACAGAGGAGGGTGGGAGAGGCAGGGAGTATATTTGTAAGCTCCAAACGAGCAAGTCCTTTAACAATTCAAGATAGGTTATTTGTGCTATAAGGCTTAGGCATGCACACAAATATACACTCTATTTTGAAAAACTTTATGCTTTACAATACAAACAGCTGCGTTTGCCTGCAAATGATGCAATTAAAAAGTTACAGATAAGTGAAGTGTGGCCTTCATGAGGGTCGGCAATTTGAGAATCAGAGCAAGAGCTGCTGAGGAGCTCCTGGTATTTGAGAAGTTCTGTTCATTCTCAGGTTCTTGTTCAGCACACCCCCACACACCCATTCTGCTTTGGGCTTTGTGAGTATTAACCATCAAAGTATGGAACGGGACCTTTATTTAAGATTCATTGTACAAATATATGATAACTAAGTGGTGGCATATTTGTGCTTGAGTGCGTTAACAACTCTTCAGCCAGTCTAGGTGGCCTGGAAAAACAGACAGTGGGGTGATAAGGTCCGCCCAGCTATTGTTTGTTGTTTCTGCTCACCCGCAATTTTTTTCCAGGTGCAAGATCATAGATTTTTTTTTTTTTGTTATTGTTGTTTGTTTTTTGCGGGACTATCTTTTCTCCTAAGTCCCCTGAATTTCAGTGGACACATGACTTAGGCTTGGCCAGTCAGAGCAGTGTATTCTCTTGACTCTTGTAATTGATTTAAGAACTGATTCATGTGACTTAAGTCAGGCTTATAAGAGTCCTGTACTAGATTTGTACTGGAGCTCATGGGAAAGAGTTATATTCACAAGGGTTGGTGGGTTGACAGGACGTAAGGCTGGAGCATCTGGGTAGAGGTGAAGGATGTCAAGGAAAAAGAACTTATCCAAGAATGAAGCCAAGACAGAGGAAAAGAGTGGAGAAAGGAAAGGGTCTTAACCCTTAAGACATCATTAGAAGCACCAGATCATGTTATACCTCCAGCCAGTTTATCCTTTAACTTTTAATTTATATGATATAAAGCAATAATAAGTTATTCTCCCCACTCTTCTTTTTTAAACTTAAACTTGTTACCTGAAGCTGAATATTGAATAATCTATTTCACTAGTATACTGCTCTTTTTTTTTTTCTCATCAGATTGTAAGCTTCCTGAGAACAAGGATTTTGGCCTTAGCATTTACTGTGTTAGAACATCAGTCCTGAACTGTGATGGCCAAAGACGAGAGAAACCAACGAAGCTCACTGTCAACACAGTGGCGCTGAATGAGAAGATGCTCTGTCCTGCTCCTGCAGTGCAGAGATGAGCTGAAGAGACCTATCTCTTTTCTGAGACATTGTGCAAGGAACTTCGGGGGAGACATCAGTCTGGCCTGTTGAGGAGCGAGTGAAGGTAGATCTGGGGAAAGGTATCTACAATGATCCTCAAGCCGAAAGCGACCCTGTGGGTGTTAATATCCAGAGAGGAGAGGCAGAATCAAGGCAGGGGCTGGAAAACCAAGAGCAGCAAGAATGTTTGTGCAGAGATCAGAACTGGCAAAGGTGACTGGATGGACTTTGGAGGGAGAAGTCAACATCTGTGTCTTGACATGTAGAGAAGTCAGGCCCATTCACAGGAGGGAAAAGAGGATCAGTAGGAGTAAGATGGTGTCTTCCTAGGAGACTGAACTGAGAAGGATTAACAGAGACAATGCACTCCATTGGCACCATTCTTCTGGAGTTTTAAAGTTGGTGACAGAAGTTGTTGGTCTCGCTCTCCCAACTTTTTCTTTTACAAAGGTGAACGAATCTCTGTGGGAGAGACCAGTAGTGGGATTTACACATGCTTCAGTAGATCCTAGATCATCTGAATGGGTATAGCCATAGGGGGCAGTCCCTGCCAAGGAACTATGTCTCCAACATAAATCCAGCTCATTGAATCACTGTATCATTCCCGTCTACCAACAAGAAGAGACCAATGTTATATTTCAAGCAATTCCAGACATCTGGTCTCCATACACTTCTGACTCAGGATGCAGTTCCTCTGTCATTAACTCCTTCAATCTCTTCTGAGGTCTCCATCTCTGTATGTGGTACTCTTGAATAGAGGCCAAGGAAGGATGAATTCATAGTTGAAGTACATTTAACCTTTTTAATAAACCTGAGCCTTAAGTGTTGGTGGGAGTCGTAGAACTGGGATCGGCATTTCATTGTCAATCTTTTTAGAATTCTTAAGCACACAGCTGGGAAGATTTATTACATCTTTCCTTTCCACTTTCTGACTCGCCCTAAATTCTTGCTATGGTACAACTCAAAAGCCCCACGGCAGGTGTGTCAATAGAGCTCTTCTTTTCTTACATGGCAAATTTTCAAGAGTGTAACCTAGGAGCCCAGAGGCCTAGAGTCTAATTTCATCTTTTCAAGACCTTCATCCATTGCTCTTAGGAAAGAGCTTTTCTTCCCTAAGCTTCAGTGTCTCGTTGATTCTGAAATTCTTGAAACTGATGATAAAGGAAAACCTCCTTCTGTTTCTTTTACCCTTTGTCTCTATCCTTCCATGTCTCCGTCCCTGTCTCTCTTTCCCTCTCATCTCTTCCTACTTCCATCTCTCACATTGTGCATGAATGGGATCAAGTCCAGCCCCGATCTGAGGAGGTGGCGGACTCGGCCTCCACGTAAAGAGCTTGCCTTGCGCAGCGTCTAAGACCTCTTTTGGTCTCTGCTTTCTACACATGCCCTCTCGGCCGTACTCCCCAAGAGACCCCTGGGTTTCTTAGTGGGGAAATCTAAAATTGGAAACAACTGTAGAGGAGACCAAAATATTGGGCCATCAGAGAACAACAGGAGTTCCAATAAATGAAACTTCAACATTTAAAAGATTTAAGTCCAGTTGCCTCAGAAAAGTTCCTGAAAAAAAAAAAAAAAGATTATCCACTTAAACACCCAAAGATAGCATTTACGAAAAAGGCACTTTGCAAGAAATCAATCTCGATGTTGCTGTTCACAATTCCAAGTCCTTTATGCTCTATTATAAAGTAGACTTTTAACCTTTTCTTGTGTCTCTGTTCACTGGGACCCTCCCCAGTTTGATCTGTCTCCCTTGGGACTTCTTTTCTGTAAATGTTACTTAAGGGAAAAACAAGAGGATTAGTCTAATCACTATACGCTGAGCACTGATATCAGGAAATACTGGTGTTTTGGTTTCCAAAAATACTAGATTTTTGGTTTCTGAGCACTTATGAGAGAAGAATAAAGGTAGCAAGTGATAGGAAGGTGTAACATTCAGCTCAAGTTCTCAGTTTTGGGATTTCCTCTCAATACTCTTATGCTAAGAACTGTCTTTTGGAATCCATCACCCATCACTCATACACATTTCTGAGTTTCTCAAGGGAAAAAGAAACACAACTGCAATCTGTCTTTGGATTAATTTTTTAGCATCTCAGAAGTTGAGACATTATCAAGTGATAAAATGAAATAGTGACATTCCTTTCTTGTCTTAAATCAGTGTTTCTCCATTCCAGCATTATTTATATCTATTTGAAAAATAGTAAGACATATGTACAAAGGCATATTTATTCATTCTGCAGGTTTTTTTCTTTGTTGCCATGCAGAACTGAGGGTTCTTCATAATAATTTTTGGGGCCCCACCAGGCTATTATCTACAAATTAGAAACTGCATCTCTATAAAAACAATATAAAATGTACTCAGAGCATGTATTTGGTGTTTCCAACATGTCTGTCACTGTGTTAAATGCTTTATATATATTATTCTGTGTGATTCTAATGACCATTTTACAAAATAAGTATCTATATCATTTTCATTTTATAGGTGAGGAAATAGGCTTAGGGAGGTGAAATAATTCCTTCAAGGCCATGTGAATAATAAGGGGCAGGGTAAGGATTTAGATGCATGTATCTCTGATTTTAAAATCCATGTTCTTAATCACAGGGCTGACACTTAGCATACGTAGCTATACATTTATTTTAACTGGCATCTTGGAATTTAGCTCTTTGTATTTTTTTGCAGATGTTAGCATATAGAATGAGCTCAATAAAGGCTTCCTAATTAATTGATTCATGGTGAGGGTTTTCTCTTGGTTTGCTTCCTATAATTCAACTACTTATTTCCAAATAGTGGTACTTTAACCTTCTTAAGTGTAAGCTGTTGAAGCTCATGGGTGGCTTTGGTTACTAAGTATCATTTTAAATTTTGCATTCCAAATCAGGAATTAATGGATAGATGTCAAAGAAGTCATTGAACCAGAGCTCCTGACTTTCAATCTAATTAGGGAGGCTGATTTTTTTTTTTTTAAATTGTGAGTCATCCATTCTATTACCAAGGGCGTCAGCTAAGCTCCTTCATTACTACCACCACCACCATCATCACTGTAATGGTCATCAATCAGTGCACATTTACAGAGCTCTTCATACTTACTTCTGGGGACAGATGTGAAGATAATATAGATTCTATCTCTGAGGAGCTTTCGGTCCCAGAGGAGGCTTCAATATGTAGGTACATTTAGACTTGGCCTTTGGGAGAGAGGAGTTTGTAGGACAGGAGGAGCATCGTTAGGATTTGTAAATTCTATAAAAGAGAGAAAATAAAATCAACAAAAGTTGAGAGATGTGGGTATATGTGCTAAGTAAACAGTAGAAGGGGCATATTTAAAAGTTATTACTGGGCCGGAGATTTAGCTCAGTGGTTCCGGCGCCTGCCTCGCAACTGCAAAGTCCTGAGTTCGATCTCTGGTAACCACATACAATGCTGGGCTTGGAGACTCACGCCCACCAGCAATCAATACCACATACCACAGTGCCGGGCGTGGTGGCTCACGCCTGTAATCCCAGTACTCAGGAGGCCGAGACAGGAGGATTACTGAGTTCGAGGCTTGCCTGGGCTACATAGTGAGCTCAGGGCCAGCCTGGACTACAAAGTGAGACGCTGTCTCAAAAAAAAAAAAAAAGAAAAAAAAGTTATTACTCATCTGTAGTATATTTTATGAGGTGTGAGGTAGGGATCCATTTGCTCCATATAGATGGTTAATTATTCCAATATCACTTAATGAATCACTGATCTTTTCCTTCCTAATTAAAAATAGTACCTTTTTCATATATTAAATTCTTTTAAAGACTTGGGTGTTTCTAGATTCTGTTCTGTTTCACTGTCTTCTTTGTACCTAAGCCAGTACCACATTATTTAGATTCATACAGCTTTGTAATATGTCTTGACATCTAGTAGGACAAGCACCCTCTCTTTGTTCTGTTGCAAAATAGTGATGGTTATTCTTGCACACTGACTCTTCCATATGAATTTTAGAAGTTGCTCATCAAATTCCCTGAAAAATCATAGGAGGCATGAACGGAATGCTGTGAGGCATAGAGAGTGTAATGGGCCATAAGCCTGATAAAATAGTTTGAAGGTCAAATAATGGGAGCTTCTATTGTCCGGCCGAGATGTGCAGAGCTCACCGCACTTCTGGGCATTTCTAAGGAAGCTGAGATAATTTCTGGTATCCTGGCCCTCGCTTCAGAAGCTTGTCTGCAATTCGCTGTGTGCACATGGCTGTAGCCTGGCCAGCACACTCATGTCCCCAGAGCCCTGCACAGTGGGTAGACGGGAGGGCTCTGTCTGAGCTGGAACAGTAAAGAAAACCTGGTTCATCTGTCTGCTCAGAACTCAGAAGTGACCTGGTTCTGAAGCCCCGAGGCAGCTCCTCTCTCTGCCGTGGTCTTTTCATCACCGCTGCCCCTTTTCACACACACTTCTCCCTGGCCGCCATCTGTCACAGTTACAGATGATTGGACAAGGATGAGGAGAGAGAGTCAGCCGCCCACTGTGTCTTCCTCTGAGGACTGATGTCAACCCCGGATAGAAATTACGGGAAGCAACCTTGGCCTACGGACGAGGCGGGGAGCACGCGGGCCCCTCTGGACAGGTCTCTGAGGACAGGCTGCCTCTCATCTATCCCTTCCTATTAGCTGCCAGACAGAGACATGAGAACAAGGAAGTGCCTCTCCTCCGCTCGTCTCTAGTCTCTATGCTTGGTTTGTATTTACTTTTCCACTCAATGAGTGTTTATTGAACATTTGCTTTGCAACAGTAGACAGTGTGAACAAAGCACACTAGGCCTCTGTCCTCACGCAGCTCATAGTGTGGTGGGAGACAGTGGAGGAAATAGCCCCGAGTAAAGTTACGGACAGACATACAGGTACTGCTCTCCGACAAGCACGGCTCTCCCTCAGAAAGCCGCTCACAGAGTGGAAAACAGAAGGGAATGATCTAGTCATGTGAAAGGGCTCGCGTCATACTAGGCATGGAGCGGGGAAACAGCATACTCCCTAAAAGGGGTTTAAAAAGTCTGACCTGAGCCCCCTTTTGTTTGACCCCGCTGACTGATTCCCATCTCTTTTTTATGGTCAGATGACTATTGTTATCTGAATAACATCCCTCACTAAGTAGCATGAGGAATAGAGGATAGAGAGGGTTTTCTGTGCTAAGCAATAGAAATACAAATGGTGGATATGTTCTCTCTGAAGGTGGTGGTAAAGAAGACAGATATTCGGGGATAATTTAGAACATGGTACCTATCA
>PVIC010004568.1:0-61928 GCA_004025085.1 Thryonomys swinderianus
TGAAGAAATGTTTAACATCACTGGTCATTCAAGAGATGCAAATGAAAACAACACTGAGATTTCATCTCACTCCACAAAGAATGGCCACTATCACAAAATCAACCAACAATAAATGCTGGCATGGCTGTGGGGAGAAAGGAACCCCTCTCCACTGTTGGTGAGTTTGCAGACTTGTGCAACCATTGTGGAGATCTTTGTGGAGATTTCTCAGAAAACTAGGACTAGGGGTCCCATTTGACCCTGCTATCCCCCTGCTAGGAATATACCCAAAAGAATTTTAAAAATCATATTGAAAGGACAGATGTACACCCTTGTTCATATCAGCTCAGTTCGTGACAGCTCAATCTTGGAAACAACCCAAATGCCCATCAACTGGAGACTGGATAAAGAAGATGTTGGGTTTTTTTTTATAAAATGGAGTATTATTCTGCCATAAAGAATGACAAGACCGATTCATTTATGTGCAAATGGAGACACCTGGAGGATATACTAATAAGTGAAATCAATAGATCACAAATAGGCAAATACCGGATCTTCTCTTTGATATGAACACCTGTAGATGCAAATGAGCTCTAGAAAGTATGACAGTTTTTATAGAATGGGAAATTTCCATAGGAAATTTGGTGTGGGAATGTGATGAGGGGAAGGAATAAATATGATTCAGAAAGAAAATAAAAGAGTATGTATAAAGGGGGTGGGGAGGGATATGGGTAAAAATGAGAATTAACTTGTGTCATATACTGGTACAAATCCCCCCAATGTTATATGTAATTGTGAGATGTATATAAATTGTACCAATAAAGAATTCAATTAAAAAATAAAGAAAATCATACACCCTGACCGAGTTAGATTTATCCCAGGGATGCAAGGGTGGTTTAACATACATAAAGCAATAAGCATAATATCAACAGACTCAAGGACAAAAACCTTATGATCATCTCAGTAGATGCAGGGAAAGCATTTGACAAAATCCAATACCCATTCATGATCAAAAACCTACAGAAACTCAAAATAGATGGACTGTATCTCAACCTAATAAAAGCTATTTATGAGAAGCCAACACCCAGCATCATCTTAAAAAGTCAAAAACTGAAATCTTTCACGCCAAAATCAGGAACAAGAGAAGGATGTTCGCTGTCACCGTTCCTGTTTGATATAGTACTAGAAACATTAGCCACAACAATTAAACAAGAGAAAGAAATAAAAGGAATAAAGATAGGAAAAAGATGATGTTAAACTGTCATTATTTGCTGATGACATGATTACTCTATGTAGAAGACCCTAAAAACTCCCCAAACAATTGCTAGACTTAATCACCAAATTGAGTAGTGTAGCTGGATACAAGGTCAGTGATCAAAAATCAATCGCACTTTTTTTTTTTTTTGAGACAGGGTCCCACTTTGTAGTTCAGGCCGGCTCTGAGCTCACTCTGTATAGCCCAGGCAAGCCTTGAACTCAGCAATCCTCCTGTCTCTGCCTCCCGAGTGCTGGGATAACAGGCGTGAGCCACCACACCCGGCCAATTGCACTTTTATACACAAATTACAGGTTGATTGAGGAAAAAAAAGGAGAATCAGTTCCTTTCACAATATCACCCAGAAAAATGATATATCTCGGAGTCAATCTAACAAAGGAGGTAAAGAACTTCTACTCTGAAAACTACAACACTCTGAAAGAGGAGATTGAAGAGGATATCAGAAAATGGAAAGACATCCCTTGTTCCTGGATAGGAAGAACCAACATCATCAAAATGGCTTTACTCCCATAACTATTATATAGATTTAATGCAATCCTAATTGAAAGCCCAACAGCATATTTCACAGATCTAGAGGAAATCACTCACAAATTCATCTGGAAGAACAAGAGATCTAGAATAGCAAAAGCAATTCTAGGAAACAAGGACATGGCTGGGGGTATCACTATCCCCAACTTGAAACTTTACTGCAAAGCCACTGTGATAAAAATAGCATGGTATTGGCAACAAAACCGACCTGAAGAGCAGTGGAACAGATGAGAAGATCCAGAAACAACTCCAGATATACTGAGCCACCTTATCTTTGACAAAGGAGCCAAACATCCTCAATGGAGGAAAGATAGCCTCTTTAACAAATGGTGCTGGAAAAACTGGGCTTCAACCTGCCAAATCTGAAGATAGATCCATCTCTTTCACCGTGTACTAAACTGAAATCAAAGTAGATGAGAGATTTAAATATTAAAACAGAAACTCTAAACCTTCTGCAAAAAAGGTTAGATAGTACTCTTGTAATCATTGGTTTAGGAAAAGGCTTTATGAATTAAACCTTTATAGCATGAGAACCAGCAGAAGGGATAAACAAATGGGTTCTCATCCTATTAAAAAGAGAGAAAAAAAACATCAGCAGAGTGAAAAGGCAACTAACAATATGGGAAAAAAATCTTTACCAGCTATTCCTTAAAGGGCTGCTATGTAGAATATAGAAAGAACTTAAAAATTCAGCCCCCTCAAATTTAAAGACCCAATTCAAAAATGGGCATCTGAAATGAGCAGACACTTTTCAGAGGAAGATGTAAAAGCAGCTAAGAAGTATATGAAGAAGTGCTCAATGTCACTGGCCATTCGAGAGATGCAGATGAAAACAACTCTGAGATTTCATCTCACTCCACAAAGAACGTGCTATCTTGAAATTAGCCAGCAACAAATGTTGGCAAGATTGTGGGAAAAAGGAACCTTTCTCCACTGTTGGTGGGAATGTAGACTGGTACAACCATTATGGAGATCAGTGTGTAGATTCCTCAAAAAACTGGGATTAGAGGTCCCATTTGACCCTGCTATTCCCCTGCTGGGAATATACACAAAAGATTTACAAAAAAACAGTCACAGATGTGTAAATATCATATCTTTTCCCTGGTATGAGAAACAAGTTGTTAATGTATTCTAGAATGCATGATACATGTTGTGAAAAAGTAAATATTCAAAGAGAAATGGGTTTTAGGGGTAATAATGAGAGGAAAGAAAAAAATATTATAAAAGAAAAAGGAACCAAAGCTTTTGTATATAGGGTCAGGGGTGGTAGGGTGAGTAGGGGAAGGGGAAAAATGAGAATTAAGTTATGTCATATACTGGTACAAATTCTCAATGTGGGGTTTAATTGTGATGTGTATATATAATGTACCAGTAAATTAAATTTTCAAAAAAATGTGGGTTTAAAAAACCCAGAAACCAGATCTGAGGAGCAATGGAACATACTAGAAGATGCAGAAATAACACAAACACACTCAGCCTCTTAACTTTGATGATGGGGGCACATACTTTTGTTGGATATAGATAGCTTTTTAAATTAGTGGTCCTAGCACAACCAGCTTTCTATATGCCAGAGACTAAAACTAGGTTCCCATCTCTCACTATATGTTAAACTAAAATTAAAATAGATCTAAAATCTAAATATTAAAACAGAAGCACTAAATCTGATGGAAAAGAGGTAGAACATTTGAGGACACAGGAGTAAGCAAAGACTTTATGGACAAAACCCAAAGCACATGGGAAATAATACAAAGAATCAACAACTGAGATCTCATCCATTAAAAAGATTTTGCACTGCTAAAGAAATTATCAACAGAGTAAAAGAGACAACCAACAAAGTGGAATAAAGATTTCAGCCAGTTTTCCCTCAGACAAATCAGTAACTACTGAACACAGTATCTAGAACACACAATAAATAGAAAACCAAAACAGACCCCCTCAAATTTAAAGACTCAATCCAAATATGGGTATCTGAAATAAATAGATACTTCTCAGTTGAAGTTTAAACAGCAAATAAATATGGGGGGAAATGTTCAACATCACTGGTCATTTAAGAGATACAAGTAAAAATACCTTACTCCATTCCATCTCACTCCAGAATGACTAGTATCAAAAAATCAATCAATAATAAATGCTGACAGGGCTGTGAGGAAAAATTAACCGTCTTCACTGTTTGTGAGAGTTCAGACTGGAGCAATCACTGTGGAGATCAGTGCGAGAGTCCACAAAGAATTGGGATTCAAGATTTCATTTGACTCAGCCATTCCCCTTCTGGTTATCTTCCTGAAAGAATTAGAAATATCACACCACAATTTATATATATGTGTGTGTATGTGTGTGTGTGTGTATAAATATATATATGAAACCAAAAGTGTAAGGATCAAGATATATAATTGATATTGTGAAATAGTAAGAAATTGTTCAAGAGGAAAGGGGAGCTAGAAGGAGGGAAGGGAAGAAGAAGAAAAAATGTGGAAACAAAGCTATTGTAAAGGCAGAGGAGGAAGAAGTGTTGGAAAGAGGTAAGGACATTGGTATAAAAAAAAAAAGGAACCAAGATATGCCATGTTCAGGTCCAAGTTCCCTGTGGTAAATGTGTTCATTATATATATTTAAATTATATCAATAATATTAAATTTTAAATGAATAACACATTGAAATAAGCAAGATGGTGTATGACTCTAATCCTAGAATAATTGTGAATCTGAGGCAAGAAGATCACAAGGTTGAATCCAATCTGACCAATATTGTGACTTATGGAGAGAGACCCTCAGTGTGTGTCTGGGAAAAAAGTCTGATAGATACTCATAAAAAAAATAAAAAAATGAGCAGTCACTGATATATTTAGTATGGAAGAAAAGATGAACTATAGCATTTTCTTATCAGAGTGGGTACTTCAGTCATAGAACTCCAAGACTTGACCTCACTTCCTTGACAACATCCCCAAACAGAAGTTGGAACCCTTGTCACCAGGTATCCCAATCTAGTAACAGCCATCTCCCCAGCTCACCCACTTCTCGAGGCTGCAGCCCAGGCAGAAAAAGCATATATGAAAAACTGAGAAGATGGTTGACTTCATCCAGATGCCACGACCCACAGTGAAGTAGCCACTCAACTCTCACAGCCCAAGGGAGGGCTCCCCAGGTCCAACCATCAGGGATCTACCAAAATCAAGGTACCCCCTAAACCCACATACCAATGAAACCAGGGTGAATTTCACCAGGTCCAGAGACCCCCAGTGGCTCTGGAGGCATCTAACTAGAGCCAGTACCAAAGAAGTTAGAGAGACAAAGGTTTCTAGAGGGGGAGACAGTAATCACAGCTACCAGTCCCTGAGAGATACTGAGAAGCCTAATATATATCCACCCTGATCACCACTGAAATGACTTGGCAGGGAGACATGCTGAAGTCCAGCCAGTGTGGTCAGTGCAGGGGGTCAGGCCGCCCTTGCCTATCAAACCCTTGTGCCAGATTTCCTGGGCAGCCAACCTTTCTATGGTCCCTTATTCCTGGGCACCTTCATGACCCACAGCTCTACCCAACAGGCCCTGCTTATGAGAAAAGATATGGTAACAACACATTCTGAGACTTCCATCTCCTTTGAGGGCAGTGAAGTTCAAGAATCTTGTCTTTTGATAATTAACAGCTTTTCATCACAAAATGGATAGATGAGGAAGGAGATCTGAATAATGCCTCACTTCAGTTGGAGTTAGAAGCCTTTAGTCTCTGCGAGCTAACAAGAACTCTGAGTTCTTAAATCATGCGTCATCTTGTGTATCGGAACATCTTAAAATGCCTTGTTCAAGAGAAGATAAGTCCATCTACTGCAGAGAGACGCACCTCTGCAGAGAGCTTGACTGTACAAATGGACTTACTTTTCAAGCCAAATGTTTCAGTGGGGCTGCTTATTGCACTATCTGTACAGACCATACAGGGGGGCGGGACACCAGCTATATAAGTGTATAAACTGGAATCTCTTGGTTCTTAGGAAGCACCACAAACATGTCACAACTGAAGGTGGGTGGCATTCCTTGTCACTGGAACCCATGATGCCAAAGGATCAATTATCCATGCCTTAAGAACCCACACAGAGAGCAATCCCATATAATTCTAAAATTCACAAGGGTCTGAAACAAGTAGATGAAAAGAATAAGGTGGTAAACCCCAGGGAAAGTGACACAGCTTCATTTAGTTTAGGTATAAAGGACTTTGATTTACTCTGAGTGACAGGGAAAGGAAATTATGCAAAAGTCCATAACAGTTGCTGGTTCAACTTCAGAAAAATGGATCATATCTATGCAATGAAAATTATGGAAAAAGAGGTTGTCTACAAGGACAGGGTGTAGACAGAGAAGCATGTTTTGCACTAGGCATCTAACAATCCTGTTCTTCTTGGACTACTTTGTTTCCAGACAGAAAGTAGATTGTTCTTTGTTCTAGACTATATAAGTGGAGGAGACCTAATGTTTCATATGAGCAACAAAGAATGCTTCCTGAAAAACATGCAGGTTTTACTCTGTAGAAATCAGTTTAGTGTTCAACTATCTTCATCAGAGAGGGATATTTTGCAGAAATTTGAAGTCAGACAATTTATTACTGTACTCAGAGGGGCACATTAAGCCATTGTATGTGTGAGGACTACAGCCAGGAGCTAAGACCAGCACTTTGTAGTTTGCTCCAGAAATTATAGCAGGAGAAAATTTTGGTTTCAGTGTCAACTGGTGGACTCTTAGAGTACTAATATTTGAGATGATGGTCAGAGTGACTCTATTTCATCTGGTTGAGAGCTCTGATAACTCTGATCAAAACAAACAATAATCTCTTGCAAGTTATTTTGGGAAGAAAAATTCACACACCGTATTGTCTGTCTGTAAAAGCTGAAGGTGTCCTAGAGAGTTTTCTGAACAAGGGCCCAAAGAAACGATTGGGTCATTATCCTCAAAGATTTGTTGATGTTCAGGAACAGCCAGTCATTCAAAATGTTGATCAGACATGATGGAGCAAAAGCAGGTGTTCCCTCTATTTACACCAAATATTTTTGGAGAATTCAGTTGGACAACTCTGATCCTCGGTTTACTAGTGAACTTGTCCAGCTCACTGCAGATGATAATAACATTGTAAAGAAGATCTATGGACATGAATTTACAGGTTTTGAGTACATCGATGGTCTTTCCAAGTGTGAAGAAGGGTCTGATTCTCATTTTTGACTACACATTCTCCTTATGTTGTTATTTAATGCATGGAAAACCTTGTTACCAGCTTGGATTCATTTAACTGTTTCATAATTGTATGTAATTCATTTAAATTTCTTTCGCATAGTTATATTTAGATTTAGTTTTATTTAGTTATATTAGTTATTTATTTAGTTATATTAGTTATCATTTAGTTATATTAGTAATATTTATTTATATTGGTTTTATTTAGTTATATTAATTTATTTAGTTATATTAGTTACAGTCTATTATAGAGAATGTTGAACTTTTTGTTAATAGAATTGCTCTTTAGGATTTGATTTAAATAATGAAGTAGCAATTGCTTGTTAACCAAACTTGTAAAAGCATTCCATTTATTGAGTGGAGGCAGAATGCCTAAGGTGTTTTCCTATTATTTACTATACAAGACAATAACTTCTCATGTAAGTAAAATGTCTCAACTATGCTTATTTCTCTCCAAATTATATACCCTGTACATTTGGGTCCAGTTTTTGTAGTCTTCAGATAAATCCAAAATATAATAACAATTTTGAATAAATCTGCAGAAAATATATATTAATTTTATCTCCTTAATTAAGTTTTTTATTTAGTAGAATGACACAAGAAATACATTGTAGAATTCATTCAGGAGGAGAGTTCTTCAAACTAGTTTTGTTAAAATTAGTGTCTAGCAATTTATTATTTAAAGAGTTGTCAAATATAGTATTCGTCTGTTTTAGTACCATTTTCATGCAAAGGACTTGAGAAGTAACCATAGTCATCTAAATATTACATAGTACTATATTAATAAAAGTTTAATTTAAGTAAGCTATCTAGTTTTAAATATAGAGTGATTTAAAATTTGTAGATATTTGGTAAACTATCTTTTTTGGATGCCTCATTTCATTAGAAATGTAAGTCTTCCAAAACTTGTAGTCAAAGATTATTTTTCTGCAAATGACTAAGCTTAAAAGTAATGAAAACATTAAAGGAAAATGTTTATATACGTTCATATGTTCACTTGTGAGGTATACGTATTTTTTTGTTAATGCCTAGATCTTGCTTTAAAACAAAAGGCAGTATTCAAAACAAACTTAGAATTCTGACGTCAGAAATTTGTTTTAAGTGTTGCTCTTTGCCACTGAGCATTTCAGAATGTATAATAATAACATAGGGCACTGGTTTCAAATCTTTATTACTGAACCCACCTTGAAATATTTTTGGCCCTTTGGGCCTCATTTTAAGGAACACTTTCTTGAAGTTACTATTTTGTCCTCCAGTTAAATAGCAATAGTATAAAATGTATTCACAATATAATATTTTAAGATGGTATAAGCAGCAATTTACAGACTTATGAACATTTTAAAACAAATTTTAAATGAATTACTTTGTCAGACATCTTTCTTATTCCTCCCAATAAAATCATATCAATTTTCTACCAAAGATATAAAAATGATGAGCATACTCAGAGTAGTCTTTTGATTTTAAATTTTTTCAGTAATAAAATTTATTTTGTATATTTTATGTGAAATTCCAAATGTGTGCAATCTTCAAGTGTCATGCCCATTCTTTTCAAAGTGTATAGAAGGCCTCTCACAATACTCACCAGGGGAATAAGGCAGTTTATTCAGCATTTTGGTGTTCTAGGAAGTAATTTATTTTTGCATAAGACTGTGGTCAGATCACTTTATGCATATACAGCCTGATTTAAAATTCAATTACCTTGTTCAGTGCTGGTATATTTACTTTATAAATTTGTTTTGTCTTGATTTTATCATGCAGAATATTGACTTGGTTATCAGAATGTAATCTGTGTCTTTGTACCTTCTTTTTTATATTAAAAAGTTTTAAATAAAACATTTAATACACATAAAGAAAAAGAAGATTACTGCAATAGTCTGGAAGGGAGAAGATGGCTGCCCTAGGCCAAGGATTTAAGTGGAGATGGTGAGAGACATCAGACTCTGGATGATTTTCGGATGGAACATATATGAGATGTGAACGAATTAGAAGAGACAGTACGTGAAGAGTCAGGCTTCAGCAGTGGGGAAGATGAACTTGCCGAAGTAGAGACAGCTGTGCAGAAAGTGGTATGTGGGAGAGGATTGGGCTTTGGTTGCAGACATTATTTGGGGATGGCTACTTGTATTATTAGTCAGTTTTTTGTCATTGTGATCAAAATACTTGAGAAAGTCAATTTCAAGAAGAAAGTTTATTTTGGTTATTGGTTTCAGGATTTCAATTCATGGTCAGTTGGCTCCAAAGCAGAAATGATGTAGTGGAAATAAGTTGATCCTTACAACACCCAAGAAGCAGAAGGAAGGAAAGAGCCAGCAAGGAAGAAGCTATGGGTCATATAAAGTTCCCAAGGTCATGCCCATGTGGGCCACGCACATGAAAGAATGGTCCAATAATCTTCTCTGCCTCTCTCAAGAAGTTCAAGTTGGGCTGGAGATTTAGCTCAGTGGTTCCAGTGCCTGCCTCGCAAGCTCAAGGTCCTGAGTTCGATCCCAGCAACCACATACAATGTGGTGACTCACGCCCACCAGAAATCAATACCACATACCACAGTGCCAGGGGTGGTGGCTCACGCCTATAATCCCAGCACTCGGGAGGCAGAGACAGGAGGATTGCTGAGTTTGAGGCTTGCCTGGGCTCCACAGTGAACTCAGGGCCAGCCCGAACTACAAAGGGAGACCCTGTCCCAAAAAAATAAAAAAGAAAAGAAGTTCAAGTTGACAGTCAAGATTAACCTATCCATCAGACTGCTAGAAATTCAAGTGTGGGGTTGAGTGGAAGATAAGTTTCGGAGAAGGATTATGATTAGAGATACAGAATTAGCAGTTATCTGTGTATTACTAATATTTGAAATCACCAAGGCTACTAAAATGCCGAAAGAGTGAGTGTAGACAGAAAAGAGAACCAAGGTCTGAATTATGTTACACCATTAGTAGTAACCTAGGTAGTAAGGACCCTAGGTGTTAGTGAAGGCAAACCTAGATAGGAGAGGGTTTTAAAGAAAATAAGGAGAAATAATCACAGACCAAACATAGAAAATGTCTTTTGACTTTTGCTGAAGGAATCAAAGAAATGAACTAATAGTTGGTAAGAAAAGTAATAGTTTTAAAAAAAGGTTCATTTTATTGTTTGAATTAGGAGAATAGTAGGCTTGAAAATTAATGGTGGTGATCCAGGAAAGTGTGGAAATGATAAGTGGGTGGTTTTACAGAGAAGAAAAGAATGGCTGAGGTACTGTTTATCAGCCCATGATGTAGGAGAACCAGGTTCCTACAAGGGCCCAGAGAGCATTCCATAGCAGCAGGCAGCTCAGCAGCACATGGAAACAGATGAGCAGGTACTTACTGGGCAGCCAGATGATGTACCAGAATCTGTAGGAAGGTCATTTTGGTGGAAAGGTCATTAAGTTGCTGATACTTCCTTTTCATCATATCATACCTACTCTCATGTTGACCCCAACTTTGAGACTAAAGAAGTGGGAAGGCTCTTCCACAAGAGATGATATTTTGCTGAACTGTGAGTGCGAGGATAAGGTTACAGGATCTGAGAGTCCCATAAAGGCATAGAAGATGAAGAGATAAGTACTTCCCTGCAATTAGAGCATAAAGTACATATTTACATAGAGTTCGGAGAAGAGGCTGGAATGACAATTAGGCCCAGACAGATAGCCAATAGATAGCCCTAATTGGAATGCAGAATGATACAATTTTCACTTTCTAAAGTAATCAATTGCTCTTATGGAAAATGAATTCCTGTGGGAAGATAGGTGTGAGTCAGGTAAAAAAAGTTAAAAAATATGAAGCATGATCAACATATACAGTGAGTATTTAAATTTTAAAAACATTACAGTAAACCACACATTGGCATCGATCTCCTAAAAATACTCCAATTCACTTCAAGCACACTCACTCTGTCACTCTTGACACTTTCTGAAGAAGTTTCTGAAGCCCTCTGTTGTCAGTGTCTCTACTAGGTGTGATCAAAATATGTTGAGTGCTACTGCCAAATGCCATCCAACAGAAAGGCTAATAAAAACATTACAATGAGTCCTCATCCACCTTATTCAGTAGATCCAGCACCCTCTGACCTCAAACTCTTCCCTAAAGTCAAGTAAATCAGTAGGCTAGTTTTTAAAAACAAATAAACAAAATAGACAAACCCTTAGCCAACCTTATCCAAAAAAGGAAGGAAAAAGCCCAATCCCTGTACTTAGGAATGAAAAGGGTGGAACCACAAGAGATTCAGCAGAATTTGATAGTCGATACCTACTTTGAAAATCTGTACTCCAATAAGGTGGAAAACACAGAAGAAATGGACAGATTCCTAAACACATATGAACTTCCAGAGTTGAAGAAGATATAAAAATTCTAAACATCCCATTATCAATCAGTGAAATTGAAAATGTCATTAAAAGCTTACCAACAAAGAAAAGTCTTGGTCCTGATGGCTTCATTGACGAATTCTATAACACATTAGAGAAGAGCTAATGTTTTTCAAACTCTTTAATGAAATTGAAAGGGATGCAAGACTCCTTAACTCATTCCTCAAAGCAACTATCCTTGATTCCAAAAACAGAGAAAACTCAAACAAGAAAGAGAACTACAGGCCAATCTCCCAAATGAATGTAGATGCAACATCTTCAATAAGATACTGTCAAACAGAATACAGAGGGTCTTCAAGAAGATCATACACCCTGACCAAATTAGACTCATCCCAGGGATTCAAAGATGGCTCAGTATACATAAATCAATAAATGTAATACACTGTATTAGGAGACTCAAGGACAAAAACCATATGATCATCAGAATAGATACGGAAAAAGCATTTGACGAACTCCAGCACCTATTCATGATTAAAATCCTCCAGAAAATTAGAAGGTCTTATCTCAACCTGATAAAAACTATTTATGAAAAAGGAACAGCCAGGATTATATTAAATGGTCAAAAACTGATATCTCTCATGATAAGGTCAGGAACAAGACAAGGATGTCCACTATCACCACTCCTGTTTGATATAGCTCTAGAAACATTAGCTAGAGCAATTAGCCAAGAAAAAGGAATAAAAGGAATAAGGATTGGAAAAGGAGAAGCTAGGCTGTTACTATTGCTGCTGATATGATACTCTACATAGAAGATCCCAGAAACTCAGCCAAAAAACTACTTGACTTAATTGCCAGGTTCAGTACAGTAACTGGGTACAAGGTCAGCACACAAAAATCAGTAGCCTTCCTATACACAAATAAAAGACTCACAAAGAGACAAATCGAAGGAACAATTCCTTTCACAATAGCACCCCAAAAATGAAATACCTAGGAATCAATTTAACAAAGGAGGTGAAAGACCTCTTCTCTGAAAACTACAGCACTCTGTAAAAGGGGATGGAAGAGGGTATCAGAAAATGGAAAGACATCCCTTGTTCCTGTGTAGGAAGAACCAATATAGTCAAAGTGGCTATATTGCCAAAACTACTATATAGATTCAATGCAATTCTTATTGAAATCCCAACAGTGTATTTCACAGAGCTAGAGAAAATAATCCAAAAATTCATCGGGAACCAGAAGCAACCTAAAAGAGCAAGAACAATTCTAGGCAACAAGTTCATGGCAGGGGGTATCACAATCCCTAACTTGAAACTATACTACAAAGCCACTGTGATAAAAACAGCATGGTATTGGCAAAAAAAAGACCTAAAGATGAAAGAAACAGACTAGACAATGCAGAAACTATTCCAGACATATGGAGCCACCTCATTTTTTTTACAAAGGAGCCAAACACCCTCAATGAAGGAAAGATAGCTTCTTAAAATAAATGCTGCTGGGAAAACTGGATTTCAACCTGCCAAAGATTAAAATTAGATCTATGTCTTTCACCACATCCTAAACTAAAATCAAAGTGGATTAGAGACTTAAATATTAACACAGAAACACTAATCCTACTGAAAGATAGCTTAGGTGAAACTCTTGGAGACACTGAGAAAGACTTTATGAACAGAACCTCAGCAGCACAGGAACTAGCGGAAAGGCTCAATAACTGGGATCTTACCAAAAAGCTTCTGCAGAACAAGAGAAACTAACAACAGAGTGAAAAAAACAACCTACAACTTGGGGGAAAAATTTACCAGCTGTTTCTCAGAAAAAGGATTATTATCTAGAATAAAGAGTTTAAAAAGATCAGCCCAATTAAATTTAAAGACCCAGTTAAAAAAATGGGCATTTGAAATGAACAGACATTTTTCAGATGAAGAAGTAAAGGCAGTGAAGAGACATTTGAAAAAAAGTTCAACATCACTGGCCATTTGAGAGATGCAAATGAAAACAACACTGAGATTTCATCTCACTCCACAAAGAATGGATGCTACCAAGAAAACAACCAACAACAAATTTTGGTGAGACTGTGGGCAGAAGGGAACCATTCTCCATTGTTGGTGGGAATAGAGACTGATGCAGCCATTGTGGAGATCAGTGTGGAGACTATTCAAAAAACTAGGATTAGAGGTTCCATTTGACCCTACGGTTTTCCTGCTAGGAATATACACAAAATAAATGAAAGCAACATATATGCACCCATGTTTATAGCAGCTCAGTTTATAATAGCTGAATCTTGGAAACAGCCAAAATGTCCATCAACTGGCAATTAGATGGAGATGTCTTTACATATATAAAATCTATAGTATATAAAATATATAAATAATTTTTATATATAAAATATATAAATAAAAATATATATAAAATGGAGTATTAGCCCTAAGGAATGATACATTAGAAACATTTATACTTAAATAGATGTATCTTGAGCATAAGCTCATAAGAGAAATAAATACAACACAGATATGCAAATACCATATCACTTCTCTAGTATGAAAAACTAAAGGTGTAAATGAGGTCCAGGAGGTATGGTAGTTATGTAAGATAGGAAAAAAATGTTCGAGGGGAAAAGGGAAAAGAGGAAGGGGAAAGTAAAGAAGGGAAAGAAAGAAATTGATGGTAAAAAAAAGTGGAAATAAAGTTTATGTACAAAGGTGGGAGAGACTGAGAAATGGGAACAAATGAGAATCAAGATACACCATGTACAGGTACAAATTTAGAATGTTGAATATGACCATAATGTACATCTAAACTGTGCCAATAAACTCAATTAAAAGAAAGAAAAAAGGAAGAGCTATTATAAAAGAAATGAAGGAGAAAAGGCAGAAAACATTAGAAGAATCAAATAAAATGATATCACAGAACTCAAGGAAAGGAGAATTCTAAAAGGTAAGTACAGAGGTAAAGGAGTTTAACAGAATAATCACCAGATGATATTTATCCATCATAAAACTCAGGCACAGATCACACCTGCCAAACAGTCAAAGCAGCTAGAG
This sequence comes from Thryonomys swinderianus, assembly GCA_004025085.1. Classification (NCBI taxonomy): domain Eukaryota; kingdom Metazoa; phylum Chordata; class Mammalia; order Rodentia; family Thryonomyidae; genus Thryonomys; species Thryonomys swinderianus. Next base: position 14,350 of record PVIC010004568.1, read on the forward strand.
AGATCACATACTCATGCCCATGCCCAGCTCTGGACAAAGAGTGTTGCTCAATTCTTCATTTCACCCCAGGGTTTAAATGATGGGTAATGACTTAAAGCACTAGCTTTTCTAGGAACAAAGGAAGGAATAATGTACCGGGGTCAGACGTTATTCAGACAATGTAAGTGAGCTTGGCAGGAGGAAATGGAGTGGAGAGCCTCTCCTAAAACACACAACGTCACCTTATCACTCACTGGGTGGCAGCTTTTCCACTTCCAGCAACAGGGGAATCTTTTATTGTGTGTCAGTGCTGCTCACAACAGTTGCTATCTGTGTGTGGGTTTGTAGCCAAAAGGACCAAAGCACAGCCACACTACTTCCACAGTAGGCATATATGCATACTGCTGTGTGTTTGGGAGGGGCACTCATGATTTGCACGGTCTGCTGTCATTTTCCTCCTATTGTCCCAATCACCCTGCAGATTTTGCTCAAAAATAGATATCTCGGGGGGGGGGGTAAAAAAAATAGATATCTCATTCCACCACTCCCTGTCTGTCATACATATTTTCTCATTATTATCCCATTTTATAGATCCAAAAGCTCAGCACAGGTAAGTGAATTGTCCAATTAGTAGTTTAAGAAAGATTCTAATTCAAGTAGTCTGGTTTCTAAACCAGCTATAGTGTCCTTGAACCTAGTTTGCAACAAAACCATGGTATTTTCTATAGTGTGTGTTCCTGGTCTTAATGTACAGAAACATTTCCTCCAGCATGTGCTGTTTTAACCCACTTCACTTCAGGTTTTTAGTTTTCAGACATATCAAGTTATCAAGCCCCACAGAAGCTTAGGGAGATAATGCAGAATGTATTGTAATACCTAATTTTAAGACCCTCTGAGAAATATTCAAAGAACTTTTTGCTCAAGATGATGGATATGAGACACTCTCTGTCTCTCTCTCTCTCTCTCTCTCTCTCCCATTTATTAATTTTCTCTACCCTCTTCATGTTTCTCTCCTACTCTTTCTTGTGGATTGCTAGCATTTGTCACTTCTCACCATTGCTTATTTTCAACAACCAATATCATGTTCACCAACCCAAAAAAGTTCTCTCAATTTAATAATCTTCTCTAATTCTATCCTAAGTGATTTTAAAGCATGCACCTTAAACCCCTGATGGAAACCTCGGAAAGAACATTCTATTTACCAACCTCTATCTTATAGATATGGACACTGAGTCACAAAAACGTTACTTAACTCGCTCAAGATCAAATAGTTACCAGTGGCAGAGTGAGGATTTGGACAAGGCTGTGGGGTTCTGCAGCCCCTGCTGTTTCTGCTGACCACAATGCCAGGCTCTCCACCACTGGCTTAACCTTAGGTCTGAGAAAAGAAGAAAAAATCCAGTAATTGCTCCCAAATTTCCCTGCCTAGTTGTCCAGCCTCCCATCTTTCCATCCCATCATGCATGCTACTGGGAAACCTTCTAAAATAAAGAGCTGGTCATACTGTTCTGCTGCCTCAACACTTTCCCACAGTGGACCACTTCACACAGGATGCAGTACCTGTGCCGCCTCCTGGTGTTCGCGTCCTCTATGGTCAGTTCCCAGTGTGTTTCTAGGCTTCTTTACAGTTGCCTGAAGGACTTGTTCCAGTTACACCAAATTAATTGTGTTTCCTCAAATAGGCATGCGCTCTGTTGCTTTTGTTCAGTACTAATCTCTCCATCTGTCCAAGTCCTACCATATGTCAAGTTTCGGTACAAATGAGTCTTTAAAGGCAGGGGCCATGATTTATTTCTCTTTGTACCTCTTCCACAGAATCCAGGAGGACAGTGTCTCACCAATAGCAGGAGCTGAAGTAATATGTGAATTTTAATATTAGATGATATCACTGAAAATGTGCCCTAGGTGTAACTTAAGTGTCATCTCTCTTCTTCCCCAGTTCATAATGTGCTGTTATTTCTTTTTTGTTTGTTTGTTTGTTTTGTTTTTTGAGACAGGGTCTCGCTTCGTAGTTCAGGCTGGCCCTGAGCTCACTATGTAGCCCAGGCAAGCCTCAAACTCAGCAATCCTCCTGCCTCTGCCTCCCGAGTGCTGGGATGACAGGCGTGAGCTGCCACGCCCGGCACTGTGGTATGTGGTATTGATTGCTGGTGGGCGTGAGTCACCAGGCCCAACATTGTATGTGGTTACCGGGCATCGAACTCAGGACCTTGAGCTTGCGAGGCAGGCGCTGGAACCACTGAGCTAAATCTCCGGCCCAATGTGCTGTTATTTCTTAAGAGCCAACCACCAACCACCTCAATCAACTGGCATGATCTTCCCAGAGAACAATTGGGAAAGACAACTTGGGAAGAACATGGTAACATGTACTGTGGCCACAAGGGGGCGGGTTTGGGGGCGATCAAGAGCTGACCAGCAGAAGTCCCTTATTAGGTCCAGGCTGGGTCCTGTCCTTCTTCACTGACCAGGGTTGGTGATAATGCCTTTTGTTACAACGTCTTCACTTAGGTCACAGACATAGCAGAAGCAATCAATCCTGGAAAGAAGGTAGATTCTTCCATCTTGTGGACCTAATGCCCCATTTTTCCTCCTTATCCACCAGTCCACCCCACTTTCTTTTTCTTTTCTAATTTTAAAACCTTCAAAAAGAAAGTTTCCATCCTCCTAAAGTTTCTCCCCAATAACTTGAAAAGTCTATGCTCCCTACCTTGGTGGCCTAATGAATAGAGTTGAGAAAGTGCTTCAGAGGACTGTCAGTGTGATCAAAGTAAGGTTCTGTGACTTTTCTTGATAGTGCAGAAAAATGAAAACAATACCCCCATGCTTCTTATGTGCACACACCAGTGCAAGCCCAGCAGGCATCTTCCTGGATGAATGCAGGACAAGTGATCTCAACAGTCAGGCAACTAGCAAAGGGGACTAGAGAGGGATAGTTAGTTGGTGTAGGAGCAATATTATACCCTATAGGAAACAGCAGCACTCTTTCTCCATCCTCACCAATACCAATAGTACCCCTTCCCTCCATTCTAACAACCAAAACTGTCTCCACATATCATCAAATGTGCCTTGGGTGACAAGGTCTCCCCCAGTCGAGAATCTGTGCCAGAGCTTTCCTGGCACAAATTACTACATACATGACCCTTGTAAAGCTGGGGCTCCATTGGTCTCGGCTCTGGGCCTCCAGTTAGCAGCTTACAATCAGATTCACATCATCTTTGGGGTTAGTGTGCATAGCTTAGCTTTGGCATGTGTAGTGTTCCTGCGCAGCTGACACCAGAGTGGGAGGCAAGGATGTCATGTGTGACACTGACAGTGATGACAATCACTGAGGGTGAATAGAGAGTGGGAAGAATTGCTCAGGTGGGTACAATGCCCTTGAGAAGATGCTTACCTCTGAACCAAGATCCAGCCATGGGGGGGACACAGGAAATAAGATCAATCTCAAGACTCGTCTCCTAAGTAGCCTGCATTTCTTTTAGAGAATAGTTTTGGAAGGATTTCATCTTGTAGATCTATGCCCTAAATTTAAGCAGTAAAAGAAGACAGCCTCCTCAGCTGCTTTAAGAAAACCTTCAAAGGGTCAAAAAGGCATTTGGAACATAGAGTATATATATTCCATCATCAAATTTCCATCCTCTTCAACTACACATGCGTACATTTTTATACTTAGATTCTACTTCTTTTCCTCTTGAAGGGCATAATATGTGTATCTGAATGAAAATAAAATATCTTGTCAGCAAATAGAAAGTACTGCAGAGACTGTCTGCAAATATCCCAATAACTTACTTTTCTGTAAAATGCAGCAGAGCAAATTTATATTATATTGGTGTTCAGCATGTTTCTTTATGAAGCTTTTTCTTTGGTGTTAAATGGCCTAAAGTACCATATGCTTCTTAATAAAAAGCCATGTAAAAACCTACATTAATAAACTGAACTCAAAGAAAAGCTGCCCCAGGACAGCTCTAACTAAGCCTTTTTATAGGCTTGCCAACAATCTCAAGATTGTTTTAACGACAAAAATTTACGTTCCACGGACCACAGCACCCCAGTTCCCCTTACCTCTACCCCGTTCGAGCCTCCCTCATCACCCCCACACTCCCAGCCTCAGCCGATTCTCCAGGGCCTTACTGAAGGGGTCGCTCATAGCCTCGGAAGTAGTCCACGCGAGGGACCGAGCCACCTGGAATTCCATGCATGTGCACTTCCGCACATGCGCACACATGCACACCTACACACAGCCAGCCATTGCACACATCACCACCCTTAAACCAGCTCTTGTCCTCTTTGGGGTTTACACCTTGCAGAGTGAGTAGAGGAGAATCCAAAGCCCTATAAGTTCAAAAGGAAAAATTTGGCTGGAGATGTAACTCAGTACAGGTACCACAGCCTATCTGGCAAGTGCAAGATCCTGAATTCAATCCCTGGTTCCGCAAAAAAAAAAAAAAAAAAAAAAAAAAAAAAAAAAAAAAAAAAAAAAAAAAAAAAAAAAAAAAAAGGAACATGAGCCTCATATTGGAAGAAAAAGAGCAGAATGTGACCTTCAAGCCCAGAATTCCACATTCTGTATTGCAATTGCTTATTTATTTGCTGATCGCAGCTAATTCTTTAGCAGTGCAACTGGATTTTGTTTACTTAACACAAAGCCTGCATTATCAATAGCCTTCAGTCTAAATGCACTGTTTAATTTGATTATGTTCAAAGCCCAGTTTGACCACCCACTGGCTCTAAGCTAAAATAAATGTTGGTTGATTAAATGAATCCTCGGAAAAGACAAGTGCTACAAGTAACTACTGTACGATAAAAGTTAATGAATGGTAGTCAGACTTAGGGGTAGAGCCTGCTATAACAAAATACCTCAGATTGTATAATTTGTAAAGGACAGAAATTTGTTTCTCATACTTCTGGAGGCTGGAAAGTTCAACATCAAGAGACCACTAAGTTTAATGTCTGTTGAGGGTCCGGTTTCTGCTTCCAAAATAGTATCTTGAATGCTGCAGCTTCCAGAGGGAGCAGTCCCTGCATCCTTGTATGACAGAAGAAATGGAAAAGGCAGAGGAGCCTACCTAGTTCGCTCCCGCCTTCTTATGAGGTCTCGCACTATGAAAGCTCCACTCTCCAGGCACAGTCACCTCTGAGAGTCTCCGGCTCGTGCTACTGTTGCACTGGGGATGAAGTTTCAACATGAATTCTGGAAAAAAGACAAACACAACAGAGCCAATTATCTTTAATTTGATATTTATATAAGGTACAATCATGACATACAATGAATGTTTAAATTTTTAAAATGTATTACAATAAAAGACACATTTCCAGTAATCCCCTTTGGAACACTCCCCTTCACTCCAAACATGTTTATCTCCTCGTTCTGGCCATTTTCTAGAGTAGTCTTGAAGTCTTCTTTCATGAGTATCCTAAGTGAAGCTGTCTTGCTTGCCTTACTGTCCTGAATTATTCAAAATTCTTACATTTCATGGTCATTTTGACTCCGGGGTAGAGCCAGAAGTCTAGCAATGCCAGATCTGCTGAGTAAAGAGAACAAAGGCATAGTGTACTATTTTCATTTCACAGAAATAACAAAGTGAGATAAAAAAACTAGAGTGAATGTAGGTGTCCAATAACGTTTGACTAGTTTTCTTTTCAAAGTAAAAGCAGATCTATTTTGCTATCTACCCCCTACCTGACTCAAAATCACCATTGTCTCCTTGTTCAATGTCTGATGTGACACCACTATAATCCATCTAAGTGAAGATGAAAATTATTACAGTCCTCTCTTACCATCCCCAGGAGAGTACAGAAGAGGAGGCTCTCTGGCTTGAAGGAAACACTCGAAAAACTTGGGTAGTGTCCATTGATCATGTATGTGCTTATTGTCTTCTTTCTTTGTTTTTTTTTCTCCAGCTTTATTTTTCTTCTAATTCTTTATTACTTTTCAAAAAATGTTTATCTTACAGAGTTAATGAAAGGAGAACGGTGCCACTAACTTTTCACCCTTCTGCCATGACACCAAGGCTCTGCTGAGATGTACTGTGGTCAGAGTGCCAGGGAAGGTGACCTTTTCTGTGAGGAGTTGAAAGTTGAGGCTCCGGATTGCTGTGAGACGTAGTATCTCTTCTCACCTGGAGTTATACCCTTATGGTCTCTTGAAGTAACTCACCCCCCATTATCTCTTGGAGACTTTGTAGTTTGGATGTGCTTTAACTCTTTGCGTCTTTCAAAACATTGTCACCACTCCCGTGTCAAAGAAAAGGAAGAGCACCTTGAGACTACAATGTTATGTGAAATAAATCAGATGTACACTGGTAGCTATAATCTTGTGTAGGCACAGAATGGATAGCACTCATAAAAATGAACTCTGACCTATACCGAAGGAATACCACAGAGATCAGAATGCTGTAACGAAAGAACAATGCTAGCTAGATGGTAGGAGCTCAGCACCCTGGAAACGTGCAAGCAGAGATTGAATAACCTGATCAGACATGCCCTACACTCGCACTCTGAATGGGGAATTGAACTAAATGACATGTGACACAATTGAAATTTTTGGCCCCATGATTAGTGTAATGCTGTTGTTCTTTCTGGCCTTCTTTTTGTGTGTACTCAAGCTGAATTAATCTGCACCTTCTATGATCCACCCAAATGAAGCTGATACTGTATCAGGTTGGTTCTTTCTAGGAGGATAGCACCTGGCTAGGATGGAGAAGGCCTTTCGATCAAATGTTGTTCTCCTGGGCCCTTGTCTTGTCCAGCCATATTTATTTACTTTTTCTCCTTTTATCATCAGACTAGTTTCTCCTTCTCTCTGGTTTTCATCTACATGAAAAGGTTCTGACCCTTGACTTCTTTTGACTCCTGGTTTCTGCACATGCTGATTGTTGTCGGTCTGCTGCGTGCCTGAATTTCTTCTTGGCCTTGATCTTAATATTTGCATCTAATTCCTGACTATTTAAAAATCTGCTAGAATGGTTAAGTGATTGAGCTCCAAATTCTATTTCTTATTCCCTGGCACACTTTGCAAAAGTTACTTTACTCCTCTAAGCGTTTTTTTTTCTGAACTATTATATGAAATAATGATAGTTTTTTGGTCATAAGGAGTTGTCATATGGTTTGTGCTGAAAAATATTATAATCATACAACTATGATTCATAAAGACCCCACTTCAGCTTATCCATTCAGGTCACAGCTTCCTAATTTTCTCTGTGCTCTGATGAATGAATGACTATTCCAATACAAATGAGATCTTAATGTAGGCATGCATTATTTAATAGGATGAACATTTTTCGGGTAATGTGGTTATAAACATCTTTCCACATACTGAGTTCTACTTGTCAATTAAATAGCATTCTAAAATAAAAACACAATTCTCTCAAAAAATATTTTGGATTCTGATGAAGAATTCAAAATAAACTTTTAAATAAAAAAAAATGATAACTTCCCAGGAAGGTGGCATCTATATTCAAAACAGTTCCACGCTTGCACATTTACAAGATGACAAGTGTGAAGCCCGCAAACTCCAGACTCCATCCATCTGTGAGGTACCATCCTTTAAAGTCAATGTGTGACTAAATTCATGAAATTGTGTGTTTAGACGTCTACCCAGCAAAGTGAAATCATTTGTCAGTGTTGCAAAATCACCACTCACTACTATGTTTAGCATTATTATTCTGTCTCAGGACAGCCAACTTAAAGAGAACCAGATATCATCTGAGTCCAGACCAGAGCACCGTGGAAATGTTTTTGATGAAAGAGGCCTAGCGCATTCTTGTTAGCCACTGGCTGTTTCCTGAGGAGTCCATCAGTATAAAATTCACCAGACTCCTGGAAACAGGACTTGAACCAAATCTAACTCCAAATCAATATTCAAATAGAACTAACCCCAAATGTTAATGTCTCACTAAGCTGTGAACTTAACTAACTTTCCCAGTGGTGGTGTGGGGGGAACTACTCACACAGTTCAGTGTGAAGCCAAAACTATATGTTTTATGAAACTACTGAACTGGAACAAAATCAGATCAAATTTTTCCAGAACTGAATTAAACTAAACAACGAAGTTTTTATTCTTTCATATTGAATCCCTGGATACAACGAACGGTTAATAGAGTGCCTTATGTTTAACTCAACATAGATGGAGTTTATCTCGGATAATTTTTTCTCAGTGCCAGTTTTATACTTTGTACAAAAGGAATAATAATCCCAACCTGCTTCCGGAGAGTTACTGGGAGGACCAAATAAGCATTATTATTGTTAGTATTGTTGCCATCATCGTCTGATCTAAATTTTGTCCAGCACATAAGCGGTCAATTTTTAGGCTCTAAGTCCTCCAATGTGTTCACTGGCCACCAGAGGGCAGCAAAAAGGTAGAAACTTGCTAGAGCTAATTACACAACGTCCCATTTACAAGGACAACCGTGAGAACTTATTATGTGCCAAACACGTTCTAAGCACCTTACTGTATTAACACATTTAATCCTTAAAGCAATGTAATTTTGTAGATTCTGTCATCATTTGCATCAAGCAGAGGAGGAAACTGAGGCAAAGAAATGTGTCCAACGTCACAAGGAAGAGCTGCGATTCAAACCTAGATAGTCCGAATATGGAGCCCTTACTCTTAATACTATAGGCTGCCATCTGATACTCCTTTTAGAGACCGCGAACCTGGAAGAGGTTCGAATCTTGGCCTTGCTCATAGGCACTGTACCTTGGATGACCTTCGATATCTGTCCACAGTTTAGGAACCGGAGTGAAGACACTCAAATCCTTGAGCCAAAGAATTGAAATGTAGTCCACAGTAGTGTTCGTTAGGGGATAATTCAAGGCACACGCATTAACCAAGTGGATTAGGGAAAGGTTCAATGGAAGTGGACAAGAAGGGATTCCAGAAAAATGATCAGGACAATTGCCTTTGACAAAAAAATAGTTATTGTCATGATGACTGAGTCCAACTGGCCCATTCTTCTGAAGCTGCAATACATCCTCGGGACTTAAAGAGCCAAAACTAGCAAGAAAACGAGGAGCTGACTCAGTTCCATTTGCACAGCAATTTCCATTTTATGTTGTTTAGTTTTAAAAATAAAAAACCCGTCATCCTAGTCAGCACAGCTAAGCCTTTGAAAATAACAGTCCATACTAATTTCCCAACACCTTCATTTCCCACACCCTCTTCAACCCACCCAGGCAGAGTTCTACACTCACCCCCTCAATGAAAATAACCTCATCAGTCGCCAGCCCTCCGCTAGATGCCACATCCAAGAGTTGTTGGTCCGTTTTTCAGACGTGCCTGTGCACAGCACCTAATATTATTGGTCACTCCTTTGTGACATCCCCTGCCGCCACTGTGGCTCAGAATTTCTTATGTGAACCTTCTCATTCCTGGACCTCTCAGAGGGAGTTTCTGCTCCCTCTGAACACAATGTTTTAGTCTGGCTTCTTTTTCCGTCATGTCTGGTCAAAAGCAATGGAAATTTTGGGACTTGCAATGTAATGCAATGATAAAGCACTTGCCTGGCATGCACAAGACCCCAGGTTTTATCCTCAGCCATCAGTCAATTAATAAAGTGAAAGCTTCCATCTGACCTCCCACCCTGGATTCTCTAATCCAGCCTTAACATCCCTGCAAAGAGAGCATCTTAAAATACTAAACTGATGCGTCTCTTCCTTGCTTCCAGTCATCATCTACTAGCGGTTTTCCTTCCCACATCATGGGAATTAATTAGCATGACACTCAAGTTTCCTATGGGCTTCCTGTCTGCTTTTCCATGTGCTTCTAGCAATGTCCCCACGCATGCCCTTAGTTTATACACCACTCAAAATCATCCAAATTTGCATAGCCTTTTTCCTTTGAACCCTTCAAAATTCAGCCCAGGAGTCTCCTTCCGTGAAGACTCCCTGAAATCCCTTCCCTGGGCGGAGACGCTGGCTGCCCAGAGCTCCTGCGCACCTGAGCCATCCGACGGCTGCAGGGCACTCCAGCGGCGGGCCTCCCGGGCAGCCCTGACCTCACGCGTGGGATTTAGCTACCCCGATATCTAACACAGATGCTTAGTATATATTAGGGATTTTTTTAAGGAAAGGGATTTTTTTAAGAGGAAAAAAGAAGGGCAATGAAACTGAGATACTACGTTTGCTACGTTAGTGCTTAAAACGGCAGCACGACCAACTGCAGTCCTTACTTTTGAGATCCGTCTCCTTAGTCCTTACAGACCTGAAGGATGGAGGTGATGTGGAAAACCATAAGTTACAAGTCAGAGGAGAGTCCTCATACTGATTTTGTTTCATTATCCATGAGAAGGTAACGAAAATGTTAATTAGAAGCAGCAGGGCCAGGCTGCCGTGGGCCAGCGAGCAGTCTGCAGGCCTGCCTTTCCTCTGCACCCACCGCTCAGCGGAATGAGTCCTGACAGCTTAACATGGAGCAGAACGCTGCTCCCTGGGCAGGCCCGGGATGTATACACTGCCCGGGATCCTATGGATGCTCTCGCTCGCCTCTCCGGAAAGAGCAGCGACGGTTCCTCCTGCCTCACTCCTGTCCCCGGTGTAGTAGTCATTTAGCATCCCGAGGAAAACTGTATGTAGAGCGTCCCTGTTTGTTTAGTATAGTTCGAGAGAAATGCCACCAACATGCCAATGTTCTGTCCAGCCAGAGAACCAGATGGTACCGAGGGGCAGCCACTCATCTGCTGGGCTTTTTTTTTTTTTTTTTGCTTTGTCTAGAAGGGGTAATACATACACAGTTATACCTTTCATGGTCTGCTCTCTGACCATGAGGAAGCCTGGGGTGAGTCTGGATGAGGGCCGCAGCCACGGCAGAGCCAGTCTCTGCTCGTCTTAAGTCCATGATGTTGGAGAATTTGCTCTTTCCTGCTACAGGTTCCCTCCAGTACCCAAGGCAGCACCTATGACAGCACATGGGGGCCCGATGCTCAGCACTCCGGGTTCAAATCCTGGCTCTTTAGTACTCAGTCATGTGACTTTCAGACAGGCTGTTTAACCCCTGAGCCCTCGGTGCTCTCCGCTCTAACATGCGGATAATAATACCTTCCTCAGAGACTTGCTCTAATGAGAAAATGCCTGTAAAATGCTTGGCACTGAGCCTGAATCAGCACTTTGTAAAAGTGAACGGTTATGATTTAAATTCTTAGAAATTGGATTGGCTTTCAAGAAGCTCCAAGTCAACCCAAGCTCAGAACGCTTTCACATCTGGCCCAAAACATTTGGCAAGCTCAGGACGCCGCAGCAGTAGTGGCTGAGCCTCGTGTCAGCTGAGGAGAAAGAGCGGATCGGTACCCTGTGGCTGAAGACAACTGCTCTCATGATCCCAAGGTTTGCTCCTGGCAGCATTGCCAGGCCAGTATTGACTTGGATGAGAAAGCTCGATTACTCTCTGAATTTGTTCACATATAAGCCAATCTATCCACAAAATTCCAAATGCCCCCCGACCTCAGTGATAAAGTAACAAAGATGGTCCATTTCATCAGGCCCAGCACCCTACATCCAACTACATCCTGCACCTCAAACATCAGGACTCAAGGAAAAAGCCCCCATGAAAGAACTGAGCCAGCTTTCGAAGTGTAGGAATAAACAGAGTAGGATTTTCAAATTTCAAACCAAGTGCTCAGAATTGATCACTGGAAAAGTTCTGTATTGATTCTCTTCTCCAAAGCCAGATGTATATATTGTGAAGACGTTGTTCCTCAGCCACTCTCAGAAACCGACTGTCCTTCCTGTAGATATAAAGTAGACTTTTCAGTAGAGACACCAGTGGAGGGGACGAGTGAAGAGAGGTTAATGAAAGAGGCTTGGAAAACGTCCCAGATTTCAGAACTACAGCCCTTCTAATGTAGTTGCTGAAGGAAAGGACTGGAAAACCACTGCCAGGGCATTTTCCTGAGCACGGATCACCCACAGTGAAGTGAACAATGTGTTGCAACAACAGAAACTGCAAGTCTAAGCCTTCAATTCGCGCCTCGATGTCAGTGTGCTGTATGGAGAGGATACATGTGCATGTACGCATATGTGTCCATATTTTTGGACACATGTGTGGATCTGTAATCATATCTGGTCAGCACTTGGTGGCTAGAACCAGAGAAGACACCCAAATCTATAAAGGCTCAAATGCTTTATATAATATTGCATAGCATTGCATATAAGCTATTCATACTCTCCCATATGACATAAGTCATCTCTAGGTTACTTATAATAGCTAATTCAACATAAATATTATTTAACTACTGTACAGTATTTTTAGGAACTAGAAAGAAAAAAATCTGTTCATGTTCACATGTTTAATACATCTAACTTCTTTTTTGTCCATTTATTTTCTTCTGAGTTTGGTTGACTCTGCAGATATAGAACTTATTGATATGGAAGGCCAAATGTACCAGGGTATCTTATGGAGCACTTTGACCTGGACTTTGCAATCTACCTGGCAGGCAATTAGGGAGGAAAGATATATATATATATATATATATATATATATATGTATATATATAAACACACACACACATACATATACATATATATGTGTGTATCTATATACATATATAGAGAGAGAGAGATTGGAAGAGTCCACAAGCATGAGCACATCCCCAAAAGGACAAACTGAAACTTGTGTCCATTCTTGTTGCCTCTGACCTAACTGGGATGGACAGCCAGGGCCCTTTCACACGAGGCTGAGACACTACCTGCCCCAGGAGGAGGAGAAGCTAGGCCCTGGGGGAAGATCAAATGGTCACAGTGCCTCACGCCAGTGAGGATGGCCCATATTCAAACGTCGATTCCCTTCCTCCTAATCCTACAGTCCTCTCCTTACTGGAAACATACAGAAAAGGAAACTGGGAAATGTGATTTTGCCTAACCATGCTGTCACCATGAAGCCAGCACAGGTAGATATCAAACTTCTCTGTCTTCTACTCCTGGATAACTCTTTTTGGGAGAATTTCTTTTCTAGTCTGTGTGGTTTAAACATCCATACAATAAAGTCTTTCTATTATTTCATCATATTATTCCTTAATCATAGTTTTCACATACTTATTAATTTCAAAATAATTTGAATATTCACAGCTCTCAATTGATTTCTCAAGACTTAAGCAAAGCTGTTTCAAGGTTTGTAATAAAAAATCTCATATGTTCTACATGCGTGCGTATACACATGAACACACACTAACCTCCAGTCCCTAAGCATCATTCCGCTGTTTGAGGTTTCACGTATTTTTTTCATTACTCACCAGATGTCAGATCTTGGAAGAGGTGTCCCGTGTGAGGCTGGCGTGCTGTCCCCACTGTCCACCCCGAGCATCCAGGGACTCTAGATTGAGAGATCACTTTGCCTGACACCAAGTCGCCTGGAATGCATCAAACCAGGGTTGCTTGGCTTCTCTGTAAAGTTATGCATATTTCTTAGTGCTACAGTAAAAGTCAAATGTGTTGGATTATTAAGAAGTGAACATTACATTTTAACCAACTCTTTAAAATGGAGGGGAGTGGGAAGCAATCACATGACAATATTAAACATTTTTCCATTGTATCTTTTAATAATTCATAAGCACTGGTACCATAAAAGACTCAATAATGTGTTTATTGAGGCCAGTAATCAATGCAGGATGGAATTTTCAGTATAACATGGGCCCGGAGTTGATGGAACTCTGGACTTTCTCTGAAATATAAACTTGACTCCCTCTTCGGGGTATTGGGGTAGTAAAACACAAGAGAACTTCCTAATGGAAATGAGAGTGTTCTCATTAAATTAAACGAGACCATTTAATGTGGGTAAAAGTGATTTAAAATTCACACACCTCTTGCAAATATGTTCTTGATTTACTTTTTAAAGAGGTAAATGGGTTTAGTAAATATTGCCAGGTATAATAAATCATAAAACATTTAACACCGATTTGTCAAATGTAGTTTACATGAACGAGCACTTAGCGTTATTTATGCCAGACTGAATGAAACGGCTGCTATGGCAAGAGAGTTTTCAGCCAGTTAGGAAACGCAGTGAGCAAAACATTGGTCTGGGTGGTACTTTGGTTATAGAAATTACACACTACATTATCCCCAAAGTGCTTAGCATCTGGATGTGGTACTCAATCTAAAGTTTTAGGCAAAGTATGAGAAATGCCTAGCCAAACCACTGAATTTAAATGACCCTAACCAATCAAAATCATCACTTATCAGAATTTGCCCATCACTGCAGATAGCCACCATCCATCATGAAAGACATTGCCCTCTAAAGCTACTGACCTGAAACTACTCTTCTAAAACCATCATTCTAGCTCACACTTTGTTTTTAACACTTTTCAATTTTCACTACTAGATCCCCGTCTTGGGTGGCTTCACCGCCCATTCTGTGACCAGCCTTAGTTCTACCCTTCAAATGTAACTTCAGTTTAGATATGTTGAACTTGAGTCAGTGTGCAACATTCTGGTACAATGCAACTCATATCATGGGACAACTAAGCAGAAGACATATATATTTCAACACCCAAAGAAATATGTAGAAAAGACACAAAATATCCAAATGAAAATACAATGTATAGACTTATATATTAGACACTGAAGAAAAAAGTTATACAATAGGACCTACCCAAATAAACAGGAACACAAGAAAAACTTATGAGAGCACTCATTAACATCTAGGGCAGTATTAAATGGTTTAATGTTGATGTTATGAAAATCGCCAAAAAAGAGGGATGGATAAAAATCATTGAAAAGATGGCTGAAATAGTTTAAAATTTTGTAAAAACAATAAGCTTAGAGAAACAAGATCAAAGAAAAAAACACAAAGTAAAAATATTAGAAATTAGGTCAGGGCTGGAGATTTAGCTCAGTGATTCCAGCTCCTGCCTAGCAAACACAAGGGCCCTGATTCGATCCCCAGTAACTACATACAATACCAGGCCTGGTGACTCAGGCCCACCAGCGATTGGTACCACATACCACAATGCTGGGTGGCTCACATCTGTAATCTCAGCGTTCAGGAGGCAGAGGCAGGAGGATTGCTGAGTTCCAGACTTGCCTGGGCTACATAGTGAGCTCAGGGCCAGCCTGAACTACAAAGTGAGACCCTGAAAGAAAGAAGAAAAAAAGAAAAGAAAGGAAAGAAAGAAAGAAAGAAAGAAAGAAAGAAAGAAAGAAAGAAAGAAAGAAAGAAAGAAAGAAAGAAAGGAAGGAAGGAAGGAAGGAAGGAAGGAAGGAAGGAAATTAAGCTGAGACACAGAATGAATGAAGTTGCTTAAAAACCAATGATATAGAGAAATTTTTAAGCAAACTGTAGGGGCAGACACACTAGGTATGAATAAACAAAAAAATGAATGGCAACATAAGTCTGATTAGAAATTATGCACACCAGAAGACCAGGAAGTGACACCTAAAAATACTTAACAGCAAACTGGCATTTAACTAAAAGTGATTTTTTTTTTCTGATACCAGGGATTGAACTCAGGACCTTACCCTTGTGAGAGAAGCACAGCACCACTGAGCTAAATCACCAGACCAACAATTTAACTAAAATTCTTTACCAAATGAAAATATCTTTTAAAATTGAGAGTGACACAAACATATTTTCAGACATCTTATAGAAAATCTTTCCGACAAAACCGTAAATGACCCCAAAGGGAAATGTGGATTTATAGAAAGAATATGTGAATAATGTTGTAACTATTTCTCATTGTTGTAACTATTACCACAAAAATCAGTGGCTTAAAGCACATAAATGTATTATCTTACAGTTCTGGTCGTCAGACAGCAGAAATGGGTCTTACTAGGCTGAAATACAGATAATAACAGAACCGCATTCCTTTCTGGCGGCCCTGGGAGAGAAAGTCTTTCCCAGCGTCCACAGGAAGCCTAACCTCTTGGCTCCTGGTCTCTCTTCTCTACACAGTCAGCCACAGCCTTTCTCATGTTGTGCTTTCTTTAATTCTACCTTTTCTGCCTCCATTTTCACTGAGTAAGGTCCTTGTAATTGTAGTGGACCCATCCAGGTAACCTAGGATACTTTTGCTATTTATAAAAGGCCAACTAGCTAGAAACCTTAGCAAAATATTCAAACCTTAATTCCTTTTCTTTGTAATGTAGCAGTCACAGACTTGGGGTAGGAGGAATCTTTGAGGTCATTATCCTGCTTCCCACAGTTATGAATAAAACTTTTCAGTTTTCATCTTTTTTAAAGACAGGTACTGTTTAATTTTTTAAAAAATAGTGACACATTTCTGTAATCCCAGAACTGTGGAAGTGAAGGAATAGGATTATAAATTTAAGCCCAGCCCAAACTGGGCAACTTAGTGACTTATGAAAACCCTGATACCAGGGATTGAACTCAGGAGTTCCAACATTTAAAAAATGAAAAAAGCCTGGAGATATAACTCAGTGCAAACCATGAGTTCAATCCCTAGAATTGCAAATAAATAAAGTTAAATTAAGTTTAAAAGTTTTTTTAGAGAGGGAAATGCAAGCAAAATATAAACTTAGTTTAGATTCACTTATTTAAAAAATACAAAACAGAGGGAGCTTTGTAATAGTTAAGAGTACTTTTGTGCAGTAAGATAAGTTGGTCATGAGTATCTTTGTACCTGAAACAATCCCCAAACATGAAAACCTAAACTAGAAAACTACTAATAAAATCAGGAATTTAGTGATAAAACATGAAAACAAAAGGTCTATCCTTTCGGAAATTAAAAACAGACAAAAATATTTTAAAGAGACAAAAGAAAAAAACATTTACACTTGCAAACAAAACTTCCTTCCTAACACTTGTATCAAAAAAGAAAGCAGCCGGGCATGGTGGCTCATGCCTGTAATCCCAGCACTTGGGAGGCAGAGACAAGAGGACTGCTGAGTTCGAAGCTTGGCTGGGCTCCATAGTGAGCTCAGGGCCAACCTGAACTACAAAGTGAGACCCTGTCTAAAAAAAAAAAAAGAAAGCAAGAAAGAAATCCAGAGGGTATTCTGGGAGGATGACAACAGCATTTCCATAGTTTTCTGGAGCTAATAACTTTTTAAAAAATTATTCCATTTTGTAATATCCAAAAGGAATTTGCTGTGGGAACTTAATGAGGGGAAGGAATAAATATGATTTGGAAAAAAATAAAAGCGCATGTATGGAGGGGATGGGGAGGGGGTGGGTGGGCAGGGCTGTGGGTAAAAGTGAGAATTGACCTGTGTCACATATTGGTACAAATTCCCCAATGTTTTGTGTGATTGTGAGCTGTGTATATAATGTACCAATAAAGTTTACTGAATAATGACTCAGTAGCAGAGTACTTGCTAAAGTAGCCAAGATTTTGCATACTAAAGATTACACACTCAGCATTGCAGAAGAAAAGAAAATGAAAAAAAGAGAACTCTTTGAAATTCAGAAGGCTACCCTGACTCATACCTCTTTCTGCAAAATGAATTTAATTTAATGATCAACAAGATACCAAAACTAGGAAATAAAGGAAGTAAAGAGAGGGAAAGAGGGGACTATGGAAAGAGGTGTGCCATCTTTTATCAAAAGGATATGCTTAAGTCTGGGATATAACTAGAATGTATCATTTCAAAACAAATTAAAAATATTAAGAAAATTAACAAACTGCAACACTGTATAAATGAAAAACAACATGCTAATTATTTAAATTAATCTTTATCTTTATTGGTACATTTTATCTACACATCATGATCATACTCAATGTTACATTTAATATTTTAAAAATATGTAATAATACCAAAAACCATGATTCTGCAAGATCAACATAAATTAAAAATTATAGAATACCATGAATAAGATATCAGACATCAAGGAAAAATGTAGAAATAAAAGAAAATCTCATTTTAAATGATAAGATTAAACTGGAAAAATACAAGAATAAATGAGTAAAACAAATCATTCTTTGAGAGAAAAGAAAGGTAAATGTGTTGAAGAAAGACACATTTAGTAGAGAAAAGGTATCTTTGAAAAAAAACCATAGCAGAAGGGCAGAAAAATACTACAGTCTAATTAAAAAAAAACTTTGCTGAAGTTATAAAATTCATTAAAAATGAAAACATTTAAGGTTTCACACTGAAACAACACATCAGGTACCTGAACATGATAGAGAATGACCAACAAGGAAATACATGCTAGCTAAATTACTGGGTTTTAGAAGGAAAAAAATCCTCTGTGCTTATTATAGGAGAAAAAAAAGAGCAAATGGCTCCCAATGACAAAAAAAAATTATTAACAATTTTTTTACAATATTACTATATCCCAAAAGAAAAGAGAATGTCACATTTAGGATGTTCAAGCAAAGGAAATGAAAGTTCAGGATTTTATCTCCAGAAAAACTTTACTCATGTTTAAAATGCAAAACCAACCATTATTACAGTATGGGAAAACTCACAAAACATTGTTCCAAGAACGTTTCTTTACAAATTTAATTTTAAAAATTAGCTTCAGAAATCAAAATGAGTAAGGAGGTATCACAGACTGATAGTACATGCTAAATCTAGCTGCTCATAACACAAATAAATAACAGTGCAAAGGGAGGCAGTCTTACATTTAACAGCTCTACCAGATAACAAATGAAGAGTAACTCTTTTAAAAATAAGAAATAATCAGGAAATCATATGCAAAACCACTTTGAACTACTTTAATCATTACATTAGCACAATACTGTAGTTATTCTGAGACCCTTATATGTGTAATGTTAGCCAAAGTAAATAAAATACACTAACTTATTATCCCCCGTGTCCCTGAGAATGAGAATCTTTCATGTGAGAGAAAGTCTATGTAATACTGAAAAGTTTTATGGAAAAAACTAATACCAACTTTGAGATGGAAGTATTCTATGACTTCATAAGATGCTCATGAGTTCTCCCACTGTAAAGGCTCCTTCATTTCAGTAATGAGCACTCCTATCATTCACTTGCTGCTCTTGAAATATAGTTTCTATTAGAGAAAATTTGAAATTTTTGAGAATGGCTGGTCCAGATTTAGGGCAGAAAATGTTCAAGATGAGCCTGGAACATCTTATTGCACCAGAAAGTGAGGAAGCCACTGAAGACTACAGGGCTCTATCCGGAGGACTCAGCTCAGAATGAAGAGACGCTCACTGGCCAAACCTGCAACAACCTGAGCTTCCTACAGATAATAGGTCATTGAAGTTGACTGAAACCCACAAAATCTGTTTAAATCTGTAAATTATGATTGCAGATAATTTGTTATATTCTTTACAGATACCTATTTTTGCATATATATTTAAATTAACTATTCTCAATGATAGTAAAAAACAATTTAATCTATTGCATAAAGGTAAAAATTTATCCTGTCTTTCCTATAAAACTGGCAGGCAAATAAAGTCTATTTTTCCATTAAAAGTATAAGACAGAAATAATGAAATTGGCTACCATCTTGAAGCCCAGCATGCATGAATGGATCTAAACCATAGAGACCAACATGGCTACCAACAACACAAAAGGGCAAAGCAGATCACGCTCCTCTAGAGGAAAATGACCATCTTTTGTGGTCTTGCCAGAGGAACAGAAAGGTTTGATCCAGCTGCCGATTCAGAGAGCACGTAAGAGTTATAAGCCAAGGTGAACTACACCAGAAATGTGCAATCAGCAGAACAGACTGCAGGAAACTCTGTAAGTCATCTACTCCAGAATTCCTCAACAGATAAGCTGTAAGAAAAGCCAAACCTGTGGACTAAAAGAATGTGAAAAACACCATTTTAAAGTGTGAAACTAGTCTTTAAGATGTGTGATTAGTTCTGAAGATATCAAAGGAGAAAAAAAGTCTAAATTCTGAAGATTTCCTAGAAAATAATGACAATGAAAATATGTATCAAAACAGCTAAAATAGTGCTTATTAGAAAATGTGTAGACCATACTGCATATATTAATAAGAATTTTCCAAAATAGATTAAGAAATTTAAAAAGTTTTGGAAATTACCAAAGTTAAATACAGCCTAACTAATTTTAAAGTAGAAATTTTAAAATAAGACACAGTTTTGCCATTAAAAGCTGAATTTTTAGAATACCAGTAACTTTGATGAACTATTTAATAACCTGATTCAAAAAAATAAGTCATAAATACAGAAGCAAGATGTTATAAGAGAAAAAATAATTAGAAGTACAGAAAAATCTGAAAGCATCATATCCAATGATATTCTCAAACTAAGTTAATATGTAAAGAAATCTCAAAATGGATAATTTTCTGGAATTAAAATTAACCAAGCTAACTCTGGCTACAGAAGGGAATGAACGGTTGGGAATTTAGCTCAGGGGTTGCCACACCTGCTTCACAAGTACATGGTCCTGAGTTGGATCCCCCCCCCCGAAAAAAGGAAACAAACTAAATGATTTACCAAACAAATTAATCTATTACTATAGAAAAATGAAGGAAGCTAATAAAGTGTTACTTTTCTTCAAAACTACCAGGTCTAAATATATGCACCAACAGCCTGTACCTGTTCTATAACAATAAGAATAATTCCTCAGTTAGTTAACCTACTCAAAAATACAAACAAGATTTTATCCTTTTATGCAGCAAGCACAGTACTGAAAAATTTAACTGATTGCACAAAATGTATAAAATAATCATAATTATTAATACAAATACCAGAAAAATCTTATGAACAAATCCAACTCATTTAAAAATAATACTCTAATGATGTATTTCAGTAAAGATAGCTTAGTAATGACAAAATATTACTATAATTCACAATATAACAGATATAAAGAAAATACTTCTATTTTTCTTCATAGATCTTGAAAGGTCTTCAGTAAAATTCACACTGTTAATAAAAGTGATGAAAGTATTCTAAACATAATAAAAATATTCCTCAACATAAAAACTAGAATATTTCTCAACAAAGCATTAGAAATATTGCCTTCAAAAACCAAGGGAATAAAAGATTACTTTTTTCTTTTCTGACCACTAATGTTTTAATTTAATTCTGTTTTTTGGTATTACTCAAAGCAATACTGAAAAAAGAAAAAGCTGAAGGTGTAAAAATTGGGAACAAAAAGAAAATTATCACATTATGCTAAAGGCTTAGTAAAAATTAATGTAGATCCAAAAGATTTAATACATACAAACAGAACTAAGGAAGGGAAGATTCTATTTAAAACAGTAATGAAAAGAAAAGCACTAGGAAAATGTTCAGGTTCTCTCTTCAAAGAAGAATTTGTAAATACTCCTAAGGGTCACAAAGAAGTCTTTGACATATGGCAAGTCATACCATGTTCTTGGATAGGAAAATTCAAACTTATAAAAATGCCATTTTCTGCTAAACTAACCTGTAAATATAAGATAATCTCACTAAAAATAACAACACATTATATTAAAATCAGACCGGCTGATTTTAAAGTTTATGCAGAGAAATAAGCAAGAACAGAAAAACACAGCAAATAAATTAATTAGGATACACTATAGAGAAAAACCATTGTAATAAATGTTATAATATGTTGTTATAAGCTAAAGAATTAAAACAATGGGATACTGGCACTTGAATAGATAGGTTGGTGTACACAATAGAAAGTAAAGAAATAAATATAAAGGAGATTATTTTATTGAGATGAAATTTATAGAGTATAAAGAAAAATTAGTACTAAATAAATGGTAAGGTAACTAAGGCCCTATCTGAAAAACAACAAAGAACAGAAACCATTTGTATTCAAACACATTTCTAACTGGGGGTTAATTCATATAAACAACTCCCATAAACTAACAAGGAAAGTGGCAAAAGTATAGTTTATAAAACATCTAATTAACTTGTTCTCACAAAGCTTAAAGGAATCTTTAAGCCTACTCATAAGTAAATTCTTAAAATATATTAAAACCAATATTTTATGTTTCAGATTGTTAAATACCAGAAAGTTTGATAAAACATTCAACTGATATAAATGCAAGGGCATACCCACTGAGACACTGGTGAATGTGTAATCAGTTCAACTTCTGTAAAGGCTAATTTGCCAACAAGTTAGAAATTTAGACATTTAGGACTGTGGCCTGCCTGCCAGCACCCAGACCGCGGCAGAGGTGTGCAGAGACAGATCTACTAAACTAAAATCAAAGTGGATTAGAAACCTAAACATTAAAACAGAAACACTAAACCTGCTGGAAAACAGGTTAGGTAAAACTCTTGGAGACGTTGGCTTATGGAGAGACTTTATGAACTGAATCTCTGTAGCACGAGAACTAGCAGAAAAAAATCGACAAAAGGGATCTCATCCTACTAAAAAGCTTCTGCACAGCCAAAGAAACCACTGGCACAGCTGAAAGACAACAAACAGCATAAGAAAAAAATCTTCACCAGCTATTTCTAAGACAAAGGGCTACTCTCTATAATACACAATGAGCTTAAAAAAAATCAGTCTCCCAAATTTAAAGACAAAATTAAAAAATGGGCATCTGAAAAGAGAAACACTTCTCAGATGAAGATGTAAAAGCAGTCAAGAACCATATGAAGCAATGCTCAACATCACTGGTCATTCGAGAGATACAGATGAAAAAAAAAACCCTGAGATTTCATCTCACTCCACAAAGAATGACTGCTAGTGTGAAATTAACCAGTAATAAGTGCTGGTGAGGCTGCAGGGAGGAAGGAACACTTCTCCACTGTTGGTGGGAATGTAGACTGGTGCAACCTTTGTGGAGATCAGTGTGGAGATGCCTCAGAAAAATAGGATTAGAGGTACCATTTGACCCTGCTATTCTCTTACTAGAAATATACTAGAAAGAGTATATTCTCATAGAGAAATATGTGCACCCATCTTCACAGCAGCTCAGTTTGTGATAGCTAAATCTTGGAAACAACCCAAATGCCCATCAACTGGAGATTGGATAAAGAAGATGTGCAGGTTTTTTATATATAAAATGGAACCTTACTCTGCTGTAAAGAATGATAAATTTGAGTCATTTATACTCAAATGGACATAATGAGGACACACTAATAAGTGAAATAAATAGATCACAGATATGTAAATACTGTATCTTTTCTCTGGTATGAGAATTTGTAGATGTATATGAGTTCTAGAATGAATGATTGATTTTGTGAAATAGGAAATATTCAAAGGGAAGGGTGTAGAGGAAAGTAATGAGGGGAAAGAATAAATATGATTTAAGAAATAGAAAAAGAACGTTTATGTATATAGGGGTGGGGGGATTGTAGGGTGGGTAGGGATATGGGTAAAAATGAGAATTAACTCACGTCATATACTGGTATAAATTTCCAGTGTTGAGTGTGATCCTTCCTAAGGTGTATGTAAAATGTACCAATAGAGAATTCAATTTTTTAAAAAATAAGACATTTGTGTACTTTCTGACCTTGTAATTTCAGCTCTCAGAAATGATTATAGAGGACAAACTCATGAACTCAAAATAGCTTTTACAGTCCATACAGTAAACACAGTTACAAAAATGAATGAAAATCGTTTGAAAACCTGTCTATCAGTAGGGAGCATACTTGTGTATATCATCCATAAACTCATTAAAAACGACTTAAGAAAGTAGAAATTTATATGAAAATGTTCCAGGATAAATTATTAGGTGAAAAGAAAAGACATTTGATCTTTCTGGAAAATACAGGCATTATAAGGACAAAACCATTTTATATATAAGATGAGGTTTTATATATACACACATTTTTAAAGGTATATATAAAGCAAATACATGTATATGCATGTAGATTTTTCCTTGTGTGAGTACAATGTCTCTGGATAAAATATCTTCAGAGAATTGAGAAACTGTGGTTTGGACTTGGAGAGAGGGAGAGTTTAAAGCTTGGGATAATGATGGGAAATGCAATTGTACTCTACACATGTGTTGCTAACTTGGGTGTATAAATGTACATAATAGATATATTAAAATATAAATAAAATTAATAGTATCTCTGGTATACGCAACGACAGTGATTTTTCTATAATAATTTTACACTCTGACCATAGAATTATAACTGTCATATTTAAACAATTAGGAGGGATCCTGGTAATCCTGAAATAAAGCTCAATGCGAGGCCAGAGTCAGGTCCCAGATCCAGTGCTTCACAGCTGGACGCCCTTCACAGTATCTTTTAACTTGCCTGAGTTTTACTTTTCTCCTACAAAAAAATGAGGACCACCCTGCTTGCCTTGGTTTTCCTGAATGTGAGGAGGAAATCAAAGGTAAAACATTATACAAATGTGCTTATAAATCATAGCACAGCCAAAATGTGCAATCATTGATGTCAGAAGTATTGGTGAAATATTAGATATATGTCTTCTGCTTAATATACACATTGACCAGTTTTTCTTTCAACAAAACCAGTTAGGAACTCAAACAGTAGTGGGCCAATAATTTCATGTCTTCCATTCATATTTCCACTTGAGAAAAGAAAAGAAGAAGGAACACGTTAGAAGAGTTCCACTGGAACATCCCGAGAGGAAAAGGCTCTTCACACAAGGAGACTGCAGTGCCTTATGCTCTCCTAAAACCAGACATTAGAAAGCCACACCCAGGTCTCCTCATTCCTTTCTACCGGGACCAGTACGTCTCTGCCTCACACACTGGCTCCACTGTAAAAGCGACGCTCTTGGTACATGGGCTCTGGGATCCATACTCAGAAAAATCTGGCCGGACTCAGTGCCCCACCTAGTGCTTCCCTAGAAATTTCCTGCTCCACGCAAGCCCATCACACGCATATGTTTGCACACACTTATCTAGATACTTTTTTAATCTTGCATAGAGTTACCAGAGAAGATGCTGAAACTATGAAATAATAATAGTTATGTCAGCGGGAATGTGATGTTGGAGGTCAGCACTGCTTATAAAACAATATATCGTTTCAACCAAAACAAGGCCAAAAGATCAAAAATAGTTCTGAATTGGTGTCCAAAAAGCTCCATTTTTTAAGAAATAATTTCAAAATACTGTTTTTCTCTTCACATCTGAGGCAACTAACCAGACATGGGTAACCAGCTGGATTCCCCCCACCTTGGCCAGCTCACTGGCTGGCTTGTTCTCCTTCGCTCTTTCTGTTTTGGAGCCTCAAGATCTTTCAAAATATTTAAAGTGGAAAACCTCGCCATCTAAGCGCTCAGGAAATTCATTCACTTAAGGTCACGGACCAGTGCACTTCTATGTACCCTTCAGCACTCGGCGGGGTGTCTCCAGATATCTCCAGGGGCGTTGCAGAACGCTAAAAATACACAGAAAAACACACATTTAATTGGTTCAAGTTTTTCCTTTAATTTATTTATACCATACAGAGCCCTTTAGGGGAAGTCAGGATGGATTAAAAAAAAATCAGCCACCACAAATATTACAAAAGTTTGGAGGTTGTTGCTTCGGGCTAGGAGGAGATAATTAAGTGATATTAGATATAATGATTACAGTGTGGTGGGTGAGTTACCTACCACCTGAGTTCAAATCTCGGTGTCAGCACAAGCCACACAACTTCCTTTTTGCTACATCATACAGTTAGTATGAAAGTTCACTGTAATTATCCTTGGAAAATATTGAGCTAAACGCTTAAGATATAACAAGCATTCAGTAGGTAGTGATTGATATTTTCATTAATGCTAGTGGTGCTGCAACTAACTAGAATTACTTACTAAACAAAAAATCACTAACTTGGGCTTGAACCCTCAGAAGAATCAATATTCAATCAAATATCAGTTTGGTCATTATGGGGAAATCTCTCTCCAGAGAGGCAGGACTACGCAGTTGCTTAAGTTCAGCGGCTCTTCCTCTCAGCCTAGCCTGTCAATATGCACTTCCAAAAATGTGAGAAAGCAAGCCAAAACTGTGTCTTCCATCTTGCAGTGAAGGATGCTGACGGGTTGGTATGCTGCATTCGATTTTTATTAGATGGGCTCTTCTTTTCCTACGTTCCAGCTCGTGTCTAAACTTCAGCAGACGGGTGGCCGATGCAGGAGTCGCACGGAACACACTGCTTTGTTTTGGTGTTTTAACACTTCAGGCAGATGAAAAGAATAGTCTTCAAACTGGCCCATCTCTGTAGATTGTGTCTTCAGCGGAACATATTTCACTTTTTCCATGAAGACGACCAAATGACCTGTTGGTAAATGTTTTAGGGAACAGATCATAGCATGAAGAAAACTAAAGGCATATTTGAGTTTATGGAGATACCTAATTTTCCATCACTGAGAGATGTTCTTCTTTATCTCCATGTATGTTATTCATCAAGGCATCTTGACACTATTTACTGGAAAGTAATGGCACTGTTTACCAGAAAACTAGCTTAATCTGCTACTCATTGTTTTCATCAGTTAAATAAAACTGACCTTTCATCTTTAGCATTGTGCTTCCAACAAAGTCCTGCCAAAATCACTAATGATCTGTGTTGCTCAGACAGCTGCAAGACATTCTCCGTGAGCTGCGGAATGGTGGGATCATCACCCCTTTCAGAGATAGAAGGCCCGGGCCTTGTGGGCCACGACATCAGGTTGCCACTTTAGCCGAGCCACACAGTCACCGAAGGTAAAAAGGTTGGCAAAGAGAACTCCAAACCCTGGCAAGGAACCCCTAAATCAAAGCATTGATCTTTAGGATTCAATCAGCAAATCTCAGATTCAAGATTGAATAAACATCTATTGCAATAGTCAAGTTGTGTGGTTTCACACAGAATATTATTACAGATTTCACATGTTGGAGCCTGATTTGCCCTCAGCAGTATTTTACCATCATCAACAGTAGCCGAGAACCTGCCAGTCATGCCTTTCATACAGAATGCATTCAATATACCATCAATAAAGGTCTATATGAATTTGTATAAGTTCAACTTACTCATCAAAGGCCTGGATTTATGCATTCACGGGTGGTAAGCACGGTCAAAGCAGATCTAACACCCAAAGCACAGTATCAGCCCTCTCAAACAATTCATGCAGTTTGTTTAAAGACATAATTTTTGTAAAGGGCTTAAATCTTAAATTTTTGCCCAGTGCTTTTTCTACCTGTCTACCCATCTATCCTATCTTCCTGCAGGAACAATACCATGATCTTCCTTTGAGAAACCACCACATTCTACTCCTACCTAATGTATTTTAATTTTACACCAACATATGTAATATAAAACTGTTCAGTGCAGTAAAGATTGGGGGAAACCAAAATGTTGGATATTTAAAGGAGGAATAGTTAGTGAAATTATATGCTGTCCACTTAGCATAGTGTCCTTCAGTATAATCTGATGTCACAAATGATGGCTCTCTCTCTCTTTTAAAAAGATGACAAACAATCCACTGTGCATATCATGTTTTCTTTTCCCATGCATCTATTGGTGGACATTTACATTCTGAAAACAATCTGTTGGTTTTGTTCTGTGTGGTTTCATTATGCATTTCTCTGGTGATTAATGATATCGAGTTCAGGTTTATATACCTATCTGTCTTTCTTTTGTTTTTGTTTTGCACATTAATAAATTCGTGGACCTGGTAGTTACGTTCTCTTCAGACATTGGCAATTTAAAAATATAAGTTTTCAGGGGATTTAGCTCACTGGTTCCAGTGCCTGCCTTGCAAGCTCAAGGTCCTGAGTTTGATCTGAGGTATGGTAAATAAACAAACAAACAAAATTAAAATGTTTTCAGTATGTATTCACTGATAGGACACTATATTATCTCTTTCCAACACCTCAAATTCATATCCTCCTTGCTTTAATTCTTGTCCCATTGCTCTCATACCAAAATAAGTTTTGTGTAAAAACTTTCTTCACAGATTTCCAAAATGAATCCATGCACGACAACTGGACATCTGTGTAGTTTTGTTGTCTCTTTTGATTGCACAGCTGCATGCTACACACCTGCTGCCCTCAGAAGGGTCATCTATCAGCCTCTCACACCAAAGCAATAATGTTAGCATTGAACTGCAAAGTTTTAATTCTTTCATACTTGAGCTGGGTAAGTCTTAAGGGTGACAGGACTGGTAACCTCACCCAAAGTTAAATTGTGTTTATTTTAATATTCAGCCTGCCAAATTGTTTTACCTAATTACTTTTCATAAGAATCCCATCATTTGGTCACTTTGCTTAACTACCTTATTAGTTTTAAGAGTTCCCAGTTACTTCTGTTGGATTTTTAATATATAAATCACTTTTACTATAAATATTTACTTTGCTTTCCCAATACTTCTTTTTAACTTTGTCCATGGGCTAAAATCTCCAGTAAAAAGTCTAGCATCTCCATAACAGTAGATATCCTTATCATTCTACAAATATTTCTAAAGGCTTTACTCTTGATATGATACTTGCTCTAGATTTGTCTTAAATGCTCCTTATACTCATTTTAAAAGTTTTGTAACAACCACCTATGATAAATATAATCATGTACTGTAAATGAACCATTAAACAATTAAAACTAAAATATTTTTAAAACAATTATATTTCCAGATGTGTTATTAAAACTATTTCTAGTTTAAATTTTATCAAATTGGTCATCTTCTGGGGATGGGCATAAGTCTTCTTTAAGCAGTATATTAATGTACTAAGTTATGCTGGTAAAATTTTCTTCTATTCAGTCATTTTTTGCATTCCTAATATAGCCACTTAGTCATTGCTTTATTCTTTTAATGTGAAGTTGAATTCTATTTGAGGGTTTTTTTCCCTGTATTTGTAAGTAAGAATTTCTGTAGCTTTTTCTTCTATTGTTTCCCTTACCAAGTTTTGAGATCTAGTTAAGTGAGTTTTATAGTTTTGTAATTTTTTATTTGCTGGAATAGTTTATAGACCATGAAATTTACCTTTCCTGAAAGCTGGCAGAAGCCATCTGTAAATCTGTTTGGTTCTCCTACTATTTTTGTGTAACTTTTTTTGTTTTGTTTTGTGATGCTGAGGACCAAACCCCAGGGCTCCTCTGTACTGGGCAGACACTACCCCCTGAGACATTTCTTAGCACTTTCAATCCTAGCCATTTAACTAAGTTTATTTTTTCTGTTATTAATTTGATTTTTTGCATTTGTTTTGAGATCACTTAATCAACAATTATTTATTTCATAAAATCCAAAAAGTATATGCTATATAAAATTTTATTCTAAAATTTAATCACTTTCCTTATTTTCCTAATTGTGTTTGATTCATCTTTTTATTTTTATTACATTTGCAAAACAATTGTCATAAATAATTTTTAAAGATTATCTACAATTCATTAGTGATTCTACTTTTCAAAATGCTCTTCTACTTTTTAAACTCCACTTTTTGGCTATTTTCAAATTTGTATATGTTAGAAGATCATTTAACATATATTCAGTCAGTATTACTTTAGAGTACTTGACTTTATGGTTATAAATCTTCCTTTGACTATAACTTCATCTGAATTCCATGGGCTTTAATATAGTGTGTTTTCTACTATTATTTATAAGTTTAACATTGATAATTTATTAATCTATAATTCAAAATACATGTGAAATTTATTTTAAATTTAAAAGTATCGTTTTAGTGCATAGTTTTACTAGTTTTTAGTGTGCATTTTTACTATAATTTTAATGTATGGTTTTACTGTCCATTTTGCATAAATTTTAATTTTTTTTACAGTGAGTGTACCTGGTATAGTTTCTGGTTTTAGAATTAGTTGGGATGTCTTTTATGACAAAATAGGTCATCTTACATTTGTGTGTGAACTTTCCATATGTATTTTTGGGGAAAAGCTACTTATCTTCTTTATTAGCAATATATAGAACCAGGATTTTGTGTTACACTACTAAAATTCCATACTCAATTTTGGCAAAAGCTCCTAAGAGGGGTTATTAATGCCTTCTAAAATAATATGGATTTATCAGCTGCTGTTTGAATGCTTTTAATAGATGCCCCTTAATTTTGTTACAATAATGTATTTAGACACAGGATTTGTGGCTTTTATACTTCTGACATGTGCACACGTGTGTGTGTGTGTGTGTGTTTTGCTGGGAATCAAATCCAGGACCTCACACATACTAAGCAAATGATCTCATACTGATCTATACTCCCAGCCCTGTAGACTATTTTTTAATCTTGTTCTTTTAACCTTTACATCTTTACTTTCTTGGCTCATTGTCTTTTTCATGTGTTTTACATTCCTTTGGGATGTTTCTATTTGTTGGAATCCCTCGTGATTAATATTCTTAGAGGAAGTTTGTGGGTAAAAAGCCCCATGAATTATCAAATATTCAATATCTTTATTTTCCCATATGCTTAAATAATAGTTTGATTAGACTTCTGATTTCAGATTTTTCAGTAGTTCTTTTGAAGATCCTGTTCTATTATTTTTTACAATCAGTGTGGCTGTTAAGAATTACAAAAACTGCCGGACGTGGTGGCTCATGCCTGTAATCCCAGCACTTGGGAGGCAGAAGCAGGAGAATTGCTGAGTTTGAGGTTTGCCTGGGCTACCTAGTGAGCTCAGGGCCAGCCTGGACTACAAAGCGAGACCCTGACTCAAAAAAAAAAAAAAGAAAGAAAGAAAAAAGAAATACAAAAACCCTTTCTGCTTTTTTCAGTATACAAATTTACTGTTTTCTGGCATTAGTAAGGTGTTTGCTTTTTAGATTTGATGCCCCAAAATTAGATTGTACTCTGTCCAGATGTGTATCTCTTTTTACTCATATTGCTTAGCAACTGGGAGAGCTTTATAATATGAAGCCTTTCCCTGTCATATATTCTTGTTATTTCTTTCACTTTTATATTATTTTCATTGTTTTATGTATAGAAATAGTGTTTGAATATATTTGAACTATTAAAAATTTAAACAATTCAGAAGGATGAGAAAAAATTGACTAGTTATCATTTCTTTTCCAATCTCAACTATTTCTCCAAGCAAAATCAGTTATCAATTAAATGTGTATCCTCCAGAACACTATTTTTTCATTTAACTTATCAAATTAATATGTATATGACTTACAAAATCAGTAACAATAAAACTAACAAGACTGTCACCATCCCATGCCCTACCTCTCATCCCAATTTCTGCTCCTCAGAGACAAATGCTTTCAACATTTTAGGATTCTCCTCTGTGTTACACAACCACACACTCTTAAATACCATGTTGACATTAACTTTCGTTGATTTTACCATTAAGTCATTAAATTTGTAATATGAACTATGAGGCTTCATTTAACTTAACGCTACCCTACATCCTGGCATTTGCTTCTTCTTCCTACATCCCAATAGAATTAGATCACAAATTTTTGTTACAGCAACATTCAGTGTTTTCACAATTATGAAGATGCCAATGTTTTTCTTGGTCAAGCTATTGAAAGGGGCCACAGTCTTCCCCACTTGACCATTGATCCTGTCCCCTGGCTGACTATCCAAGGAATTACTTAGATTTTTAAAGGTCACACTTCTGGAGTCATCCATACTCAGGGCTGCAACTCCCACACTTTCCCTCCTCTCTTTACAATATAGATAAAGATGATTTACCAGGGACAGTCATTTCTTCTTGGAAACCAGTGCCATGAGCAAATTTGGGGCACTTTTTCATAGAACCAATTCATTTTTTCTTTATTTTATCTGGGACTTGTAATAGAAAGAGATATGTGAGAAGTTAATCATCCCCTGAGTATAAACACCTAACTAAATTTACAGCCTCAAACATGTGATGCGAATGTGTGTTTAGCTGTAGTCAGCAAGGCCTCCTCCCACAGACTCACCAAATGTTTTCTAGAAATGTCATCTAGTTCAATGCTTTTGTCATAATGTGACTCACTCCATCTATCAGGTTGTGGGTAAAACAGATTTTCTTCTCATGGATTTAGGGTCTAGGATCATATACAGTTTTGTTTATATCATGATACGCCTTATAAACCCCTCTTTTAAAATTATTGTATTTTGTAGCTGAAATCAGTTATTACTTTACTAACATATTAAGCATTAAAACCAGTAGCAAGTCCTTATAAATGTATACCTACACTGACAGTTGCTCAGAGTATACCCTACCTCGCTTCTCTGCCTTAATGTGCAGTGTAAACAACATCAAGACACATCTATCAACCCCACCACCCCTCGCATTAACTTTCCTCTCCTCCACTTTCCCTCCCTAATTCTCCTTCTCCCTTAGACATTTTCTTCCTATTTCACATTGCACATTATGATTCTCACTCACTTTCAGTTCCTTAGACCAGAGAAATTACTCGGTATTTACACATGTGTGTCCTGTTTATTTCACTTATAAGTAATGCTTCAATGTGTGTCTGTTCAGCTATAAATGTCTTGAGTGTATCATTCTATATGGCTGAGTAGTACTCCATTTTATTAAAAAAAATTATTTATCCAGTCACCTCTTGATGGGCACTTGGCTTGTCTCTGTGATTTAGTATTACAAATTAAGCTTCTATAACCATGAGTATCCATAAATCACTGTGGTATGATGCTTTTAATTCTTTTAGGGAGATACCCAGCAGGGAGATAGCAGAGTCAAGTGGAACCTCTAATCGTAGTTTTTTGAGGACTCTTCATGTTATTTTCTAGAGTGGCTCCACCAGTTTATACCGCCACTGACAGTGGAGAAGGGTTCCTTTTTCCCCACAACCCACCAGTATTTGTGATTAGTTAACTTCTTCATAGCTGCCACTCTTTCTGGAGTGAAGGGCAATCTCAGCATTGGTTTTTTTTTTTTTTTTTTTTTTTTTTTTTTTTTTTTTTTTTTTTTTTTTTTTTTTTTTTTTTTTTTTTTTTTTTTTTTTTTTTGAGACAGGGTCTCGCTTTGTAGTTCAGGCTGGCTCTGAACTCACTATGGAGCCCAGGCAAGCCTCGAACTCAGCAATCCTCCTGTCTCTGCCTCCCGAGTGCTGGGATTACAGGCGTGAGCCACCATGCCCGGCTCTCAACATTGTTTTCATCTGCATCTCTCGAATGAGCAGTGATGTTGAGCATTTTTTATATGTTTATTGGCTGACTCTGCTTCTTCATCTGAAAAATGTTTGTTCATTTCAGATGCCCATTTTTGGATTGGGTCTTTACATTTGGTGGTCTATTTTTGTAAGCTTTTTGTATATTCTAGGTAGTAGGCCTTTATCTGAAGAACAGCTGATAAAAATTTTTCCCATGTGATGTGTTGCCTTTTCACTCTGTTGGTGGTTTTTCTTGCTATGCAGAAGTTTTTTAATAGGAATAAATCCCAGTTGTTGATTCTTGGTAATAATTCATGCTTGAAGTTTTGTTCATGAAATCTTTTCCTTCACCAATATCTTCAAGAGTTCTACCTAGCCTCTCTCCCAGTAGTTTTAGAGTTGTTGTTGTAATATTTAGATCTTTAATCCATTTTTATTTTATTTTAGTACATCCTGAGAGTTTTGGGTCTAGTTTTTATTATTGGGAAGCTGAGGTCCAGTTTTTTCAGAATCATTTATTAAAAAGGCTATCTTTCTCCCAGTGAAGATGTTTGGCTCCTTTGTCAAAGATGAGTTGGCACAGTACATCTGATGTTGTTTCTGTGTATTCTAATCTGGTCTATAGATCCTTAGGTCTGTTTTGTTGTTGTTGTTGTTGTTGTTGTTGTTGTTGTTGTTTTACCAGTACCATGCTGTTTTTTTTATCACAGTAGATTTGTAGTATAGTTTCAAGCTGGGGATTTGGATACACCCTGCTTTATTTTTGTTGCTTAGAACTGCTTTTGCTATTCTAGGTCTCTTACTTTCCTCTGGTGCCACATCCTTAATCTCTTTCATTCTGTGGCTTCCACCAATTTGGGCTGAGCTTCCCAAGCCTCCAGCTCTCCAGCATGAGGATGGTGACCATGGGCTCTTCTGCTTGGGCAGCCATTGAGGACCCTCATTCCTCTTACCTTATTAGGCTAACTAATAAATCCCCTTGCCTACTTGCACGTCTATCTTCTATTGATTCTGTTGTTCTAGAAAGCCATAGCTAGAGACGTTGGCTACAGAAGCAGCACTGGTACACCTTAGGCTTTTTTCTCTGGGAGATTCCAGCCACAGCTCAGAAGACAGAAAGCCAGTAAAGACCAGGCTCAGGAGATTTCTGCTGGAAAGGACTGCAATGGCGGCTAGATGCCCGAAGATGTGTGTTATAGCTTGACAAAAGTTTGTCTGTATATGCTCATGTCCAGAGAGTTTGCCTGAGACTCAGATTAAGTGCAATGGACTAAGTAATCTTGCATAAGGAATTTTAAGTTAAGAAATTTCAAATATTAAGGTGGTGGCATGGCCCTTTTAGCAAGATCTATGTTAAAAATCAAGAACAAAGAACCCAGTGAAATGACTTAAAACATTTTGTGTTTGCCCAAAAGGAAGTTCGAATAAAGCTGTGGATTGCAAAGGTAAAGCAGAGGAAAACTTGAGTGCTGAGAAAGAACCAAACAATAGAAATGGTGGTTTGAGGGCCTCACAAGAAACAACAGGACTTTACCCCTTCAATCTTCAGAATTGTAAAGGTAAAAGATTTTGCTTTGTGAAGAAAGCACCAGAGCACCATGTTCCAGAATGGCGGCAGCCTAAGGAAGTTGTTCCAGAATGGAGGAAGTCTAGGGAAGTTGTCCCAAAATGGTGAGAGTGTAAGAAAGTTGTTTCAAAATGGCAGTAGTCTGGGGAGGTTGTTCTTCTGGATTTGGTTCATAGGCACTGGATCCCTACACCTAAGAGAGAGGGAAGGCCAGATACTACTGTTTCATGTGGCAGCAGACCCTAGTATCACCCACATGGCACTGGTTTTAGGTACATGTAAAATGTAAGAGTAGAGATATCAGGAAAGCTTCTGCCTAGATTTCAGAAGAAGGTCTAGGACAGCACACACCAGGCAGTGTGTCCTTGAGAGGCCAGTGTGTGAAGTGAGAATGTGAAGCCAAAGGTGCAGTGGAGACCCTAGCTGTTTGGAGAAGCCAGACATGTGATCATCTAAGGAAAACTGCAAGGAGAGAGCAAAATCAAACCAAGAAAGAAGCCATGGGAGCTATAACCACCAGAAGTGCCACAAAGGCTGAGCCACGAAAGCTTTTCGGTGTTCACAACATACAAGATTGTCTTGGATGCTGGAAGTGGAACTGTGAGATTTAATACTTGGCCTACTGAACTTTGGACTTGCTTTGCTCTCATTCTTTAATATCTACTTGTTTGTAAATTTTGGAACAGAACTATCTATCTTGTACTATTAAATGTTGGAAGTGTTTAACTTCCTTTTCATTTGTACAGGGACTTACAGCTAAGAATTTGCCTTAAATCTCAGAGGAGACTTTGGACTTGGACTTTCCAGCAACGCTGAAACTGTTAGGACTTTGACAGCTTTCTGAGATAGAATAAATGTCTTTTATATAAAGGAATGTATATGAGTCTTTGGGATTCTTGGGGTGGAATATTATTGATTGGGTCTAGATGTTTCCCAAAGCCTCATGTGGCCATAGGCTTGATAAAGAATGTGTGAAGCTAAAATTGATTCATGATGCAGTGCTAGACTCAGAGGTGCCAGGATTAAGAATGTGGGTGCTAAGTATCCCAAATAAAATAAAAGGGAAAAGGAGACACTGTTAAGTCTCTCTATTGCTACCTTTGCTTCCTTGTGTGCACTGTGTTGTTTCTGCTCTGCCTTGCCTCTGTGCCATTTCAGTGTCAGAGCCAGCTGACCATGAACTGAAACGTCTATGAACTGTAAACCAAATAAGCACCTTCCCTTTATAAATAAATGATAGATAGATGGATAGATAGATGATAGATAGATAGATAGATAGATAGATAGATAGATAGATAGATAGATAGATAGATAGATGGATGGATAGATGCCTTAGAAAGCTGATTTTATTTGAAACTCCATAAGAAGATTACACTTTCCAATCTCTTAAAGATGAGTATAGTTATAGAGTAAGTCCTGGTCAGCTAGACACAAATGAAATATGTGTAGACTCACAGGAAGAATAAAGACAAACAAATGTCCCTACTGGGAAATGTACCTCCTTTATCTTTCTCCCCTTCACCTTTCCTGGTGTCTACAAGGCAGATGTGTGACCAACATTCCAAAAGCATTGTTAAAATCCTGTACCAGAATTGGTACTGGTAGCTAAGCCCCTGCCTGGGTTCCAATCCAACCAGGATTGATAGTAAATTGCTTTATTTTAAACCACTGTGTTTGGGGTGATTTTTTTTTGTCCATTTTTTAAAATTGAATTCTTTATTGGTACCTTATATATACAGCTCACAATCACATACAACATTGGGGAACTTTTACCAATATGTGACACAGGTCAATTCTCATTTTTACCCACATCCCTACCCACCCACCCCTCTCCACCCCCTGTATACATACTCTTTTATTTTTTTCCGAATCATATTTTTTTCTTCCCCTCATTACATTCCCACAGCAAACTCCTTTTGGATACTCCCCATTCTACAAAAACTATCATACATTCTAGAGGACATTTGCATCTCCAGGTGCTCATATCAAAGAAAAGATCCAGTATTTGCATATCTGTGATCTATTTATCTCACTTATTAGTGTGTCCTCCAGGTGTATCCATTTGCACATAAATGAAGGAATCTTGTCATTCTTTATGGCATAGTAATACCCCATTAAAAAAACACACACACATCTTCTTTATCCACTCTCCAGTTGATGAGCATTTGGGTTGTTTCCAAGATTGGGCTATCACGAACTGAGCTGCTATGAACAGGGGTGTACATCTGTCTTTCCAATGTGATTTTTAAAATGCCTTTAGGTATATTCCTAGCAGGGGAATAGCAGGGTCAAATGGGACCTCTAGTCCTAGTTTTCTGAGGAGTCTCCACACTGATCTCCACAATGGTTGTACAAGTCTACAATCCCACCAACGGTGGAGAAGGGTTCCTTTCTCCCCGCAGCCTCTCCAGCATTTATTTCTGGTTGATTTCACAATAGCAGCCATTCTTTGTGGAGTGAGATGAAATCCCAGTGTTGTTTTCATCTGCATCTCTCGAATGACCAGTGATGTTGAACTTTTCTTCATATGCTTCTCCACTGCTTTGACTTCTGCCTCTGAGAAGTGTCGGTTCATTTCCGATGCCCATTTTTTAATTGGCTCTTTAAACTTGGGGGGACTGATTTGTTTGGGTTCTTTATATATTCTAGATAGTAGCCCTTTTTCTGGGAAACAGCTAGTAAAGATTTTTTCCCATGTTGTTGGTTATCTTTTATTGGTACTAGTGACTTCTTTTGCTGTGCCGAAGCTTTTTAGTAGGATGAGATCCCATTTGTTGATTTTTTCCTGCTAGTTCTTGTGCTATAGATGTTTTATTCTTGGGGTGATTCTTAAACACGAGATTACTAGAACATCATCCTTTGATCGAGTGTGGGATATTTGTATAGGTACATGGTATCGCAGTCTCCCCTTTGGGAGACAGAAATGATGCCATCTGCTCTGACATTCCCCCAAGACTCCTGTGGAATATCCACTGCCCTTCTTTTCAGCATCTCCTCTGAGAAGGAGTCAGGGTACTGAGCACCTTCCAGAGATGTACTAGTGTACAGCTTTGGCTGCTTCCTCTCCCACTTTCTTCACTTTCACTAGTGAAACACGATTTTATTCCTTTTCGGTTAAAATTAATTTTCTTTGTTGGACACTTTCCTTCTGATCTATTGCGAATATAAAATTTGTGCTCCCTTCCTTCAGGTTTTGAATTGATCTTTTCAAGCAAAAGACCTTTATTTTCTCATGCCTGCAGCCATTCAAGTTCAAAGTCATGGTTTCCATAAACCTCAGCTCAGCTTTGTTCTTACAAAACTCAATGTAATTGACTAAGTCAATGTAATTCACCAGCTAAGATGGTGAATTTTATGCTATGTGGTTTATTTTGTTTTATTTTTTTTGAGACAGGGTCTCACTTTGTAGTTCAGGCTGGCCCTGAGCTCACTCACTATGTAGCCCAGGCAAGCCTCGAACTCAGCAATCCTCCTGTCTCTGCCTCCTGAGTGCTGGGATTACAGGCGTGAGCCACCACGCCCGGCTATGTTATGTGTTTTTAATGTTGATAATTATGATAATTTATAATAATAATAATAATGACAATATGGGAGCTAAAAGCCAAGATCCAAAGTCTTTGTTCTCTGTAAAGCAAATCTTCAAGATTTAATGTAGAAATAAAAATAAAAATAACAGGTATATATCTTAACTGCTGTATTCTTTAAATAAATTAGCACTGCATTTTTAATAACATGCAAAACATTTAAGCTGATGCATAGATGTTGCAGATCAGGGCCCCGACATGCTCTACCTCATGCTGAGTCATCTCCTTCACTCAGCATCCTGCTGCCTTCCCGGCTCCTTTGGAGGGTTGATATGGCATCGTTCTTCCAGCCATACAGCTCCTTCTGCTTGTATTCCACAGCTTTACTTTGCCAGAGAAATCTCCTTGATTGCCCCCAGATGAGGCAAGTGTTTCCCCTGTTAGACGTGTCTTGAGCAATCTGTATTTCTATGAAGTTCTGGGTTTCTATGATTCTACTCCCATTCCAGTAATAACTAATTATCACTAACTTAGCCCATAGGTATGATAGTGCTAACTAATTCAGGCCATGTGAAGTTTACACCAGGTAGATATTCTTACCAATACTTGTTTCTCTAGATGTTTGGTTGATGGCATGATCCTAAATGTAATAAAAAAAATTAAGGGCAGTATTAGGGTGTTCAGCCACACTGACAAAGTCCATTCCTAGGACAAGGAATGACGCCAAATCTCTTTCTAAGAAATTACTACTGGAAAGCTTTGATTTGTTTGACTATCTGAGCTATGAAATATTTGTAAGCTCTTGTTTATCACAGTAAACAGAACATCTAAAATAGTTCCTGAAAGTGAGTGATTGCTCAGTATTTGAGAAATGAATGAATGAGCAGCCTGCTGCTAATGAGCATGGGTATGCATCCAATCTGTGGCTAATCATTCTCACCTTACCTAGTACTAAGGGTGTGATCACTGGATCCCTGAGATCCCTGGATACTCTGCCCCAAATAAATTTCTCCAGAAATAGGTATGTCCTAGTTGAAATATGTCTTCAGTTAAGAACTTTGACAGAATGGCCCGCTAGCAAGCTTGTGGACCCAAGGTATGTAAATTTAATATTCATACCTGCTAAACTTCAGAAATGGGTATCCTGCTGGGTTTTGCAAATGGGTCAGTAAACACTGCAAAAGAATCAAAGTGGAGTGGTGGCGTTCTGGGACAGTAAATGGCCTAGCCCATCCTTACATTCTACCATTTGAAAGTAGGCTTAATTAGTGTCTCTTTTAAGAAAGTAATTCCTAAATGGAATAACAATATTCTCTGAGTAGCCAGTGGGGAGTGGGCTGGCAATGGATCTTTTTTTTTTCCACACAGTTCAAATAACGGTAGGGATCACGTGCAAATTCTAACACTCATGGTATTGCATGGACCACAGCCAACTCCTCATGGATTTGATTCTATAAAAATTGTTTTTGGCAGTTCAGGACAATAAAATAGTGCTCCCTTATTCTTAAAAGACATTATTTCACATACCCACTTAAAAAAATACCTGCCTAGATTTGTGTTGAACCTCAGGGATCACAGTTCCACCAATATCATCATTCTCCTGGGATGACAATAAGCAAACTTGATCTTGAATTAAAAGATCAGGTTTTCTGAGATTTGATGACCCATGATAAAATTACACGGAGTCCCAAAGCTTTCATCCAAAACTGGGTAAATCCCAGAAGGCAACAAGGAGGCTCCATGATTTAGGTCCTAGCCTCCAAGACCAATACTAGGATCTAAGAATGAAAGTAAGTAGGTGAAGTCCAACTGATTTCACTGGAGAAAGAGAGCCACTGCCCTTGGTGAAAGGTGAGGACACAGATTGAATGGATATGAAACAGAAATAAGACCCTAGGGGCCAGAAGAGACACAAAGGGAGGAAGTGACCTTGCACTCAGACCAAGCTTCTCTGAAAAAAAAAAAAAATGGAGGGCTAGCTTAACTTTAAGTAAGAGCCTAAAATGTTCCCAGGACCCAGGGCAATCTCTCAGAGGGAGAGAAGCATCATCCCTGAGGCAGAATATGAAAATTCCTCCAAGAAGGGATAGAATCCGGTTAACTGCTATAATTCCCAGTAACGAGGCCTTAGGAAAAACAGTCAGGGAATTTCTGCAGAAGGTCAGGAGAGCTGCTTGAAGAAGAGACAGAAAATCTGAACAGCTTTGAACAGAGAAAGTGAAAAAAGCAGGGAGGAACGCTCACAGCATGATTTGTGGGTTTTTAGGTGGACAACCACTACAGGCAGCGAGAAAGGTGTTGCCTGGACTCTAAGAGGAGCTGCCGGGAAAGAGACAGAAGTGGACTCTAAGGAAAGGCATCTCAGAGATGAGCCTTCGGAAAGAGGAAGGAGGGAGAGCGACGGCTGCTCCTAGATGAGACCTGGGCTTGGTATCAGTTCTGCTCACAGTTCTCCTAAACCCTTCACTGGCCTTCAGGGGAAAGCCAAGACCTCAGGTCAGCCTGTGCCATTAGACCAGCACAGGCCCTCACCTCTCTGTTTCAACCCTGCTGTGCCTTTTCTGGCACACTCTAGTGTCCAGTGTTGGTCTTTCTGGGCCCCCTTCATGGAATACTGCTCCCCAGGTACAGACAGAGCCTTCCATTTACCTCCTGAGGCCTCTACATAGACACCCTCTTTTTAGCCAGGTCTTCCTTGGTTATTATTATTTCCTGTGTCACAGTCTCCTACCTTTCACGTGCACTTAGGCCTTATTGCTTTGTTTCTGTTCTCTATATTGGTGTCATTAGCAATAACTGTCTGGAAGTCAGAAATCAGGTCTTCCTTGGTTATTATTATTTCCTGTGTCACAGTCTCCTACCTTTCACGTGCACTTAGGCCTTATTGCTTTGTTTCTGTTCTCTATATTGGTGTCATTAGCAATAACTGTCTGGAAGTCAGAAATCACTTTAGTCCCCTTTGCATTCTCTGAAATGCCTACAAAGACATGTGTGAAGAGGGTGCTCGCTGAATAATTACTTAAAAACTAGATGGGCAAAGGGCAGTCTGCTGTTTACCATTAGTCATTAAACCTAGATTTCATTTTTAAATAACTTCAAGTAGGCCAGTGATTCTTTGGATCCTAAGTGGAATTTCTTCTAAGACAAAATTCTGAACGAGAAACAAATGTGCAGTTTGACACGTGGGTCACCCAGTCAATGAAAATGAGGCCAAGTCTCAGGGGAACAGACAGCTGTTTTCTGCAGGGAGACTGCAGGCTCTTTACACGTTCAGGGCAGCCCTGGGAGAGGCTGTGTGATCCTTCACAGCTTCCTAAACACTTTCATGCAGTACACTTTCCCCTTTGAGATCTTTCCTTCGGCTCTGGAAATCTGTAGATGGTTCATAAATATTATTATGAAAAACAATAATATTTATTTGAGGTCCCACAGTGATGGTAAGAAACTAAACCCGGCTAAGGATCATAGCAGAATCCGCAGCCTCCCTCAGTGAAGCAGGAGAAATTTGTGCCCACACAATCACTGGACCTGGCAGCCCATCAGGTTTTCCGGGTGTTGTTCAGACAGGTAACCCTCTACCATAGCTGAATTAAAAAAAAAAAAAGGAAGACATGTTTCTTGGCTTTGAGTTGTTCTCTGTCAAGAGGAACCAGAAACGCTTCCAAAACTAACACGAAACACCACCAAATAAGTGCAGGTGCATAAAACCGCTTAGTTGCATATAGCTGCAGGATGATATGGTAAATACCAATCTCAGGATTAGGAAATCTGTCTGATGTTACCCTGTAAATATATGTGTTAATTATGAGTTAGTAAAAAAAAATGTGCAAATGATAGAAACATTAGCTACCCTGTTCTGGTCATCCCACATGCATACATCCATTGCACTAATAAAGAGGTACAATTAAAATAATAATTTTAAAAAATCTTGACCCTCAACTTTCTTTTATCTAATTAGTATGGCTGCAATGTTTCACTTTACCCTTTGCAGCTATGTAATACGAGGTAAAACCTCATTTGGTCTCAGTTTCACTGTCTGTAAAATAGGATCAAATAGTATTAAGTTACTTTCTGAGACACCGTACCTGGCACCTTACACTGAAAGGAGGCTTATTTTGTCTCACAACCTGTAGAGGCTGCAGCCGGAAGTGAGCTGGCTCCGTGTCAGGGCAGCACGGAGAGGGGCACAGATACTCAGGTTGCAGCGACTGGGAAGCAAAGTCCAGGGCGGAGCCTTATACCCTCCCAGGTCACACCCCCGGTGACAGGCCCCACCTCCAACAGGAACCAGCTACAATACTCCATAGTATAGTCATCTTCCAGAGGGGAATGAAGGCTTCAGGGGTTATCTAGATATAAACCATAACAGGTACTAAGTTAACAAAATCATTATCAGCATTATATTTCAGGATACATGTACAGTGTTTAGAACCATATGTTAGGTAAGAAGCTGTCAAAATTTGTGTTATCTTTTTTTGCCTGTGTCATAAGTCTAAGTTTGTACATTCTAGTTTATTTTCATGTCTCGATTCTGATTATAAAAGTATTGCATAATCATTATTGATATGCTAGTAAATGCAGAAAAATGTATATCACTCATAATTCTATCACCTGCAGATTCTTTTAAAAGTTAGCAATGTAATTAACTTCTAGCCTCTAAAGGATGGGGATCATATTGTTTTGCTGCTGCAAAGTTCCTGGCACCCAGTAAACACTTAGTGAGTCAGTGCTGAAATAGTTCAGAGTCATGGAAAATGCATGGCAATCCATCTGTATTTATACATAAGTAAGCATGAAACATTTTAAAAGATACTGTCTTGGGCCAGAGATTTAGCTCAGTGATTCTGGTGCCTGCCTCACAAGGGCAAGGTCCTGAGTTCGATCCCCAGTAACCACATACAGTGCTGGGCATGGTGGCTCACGCCTGTAATCCCAGCACTCAGGAGGCAGAGGCAGGAGGATTGCTGAGTTGAGGCTTGCCTGGGCTACGTAGGGAGCTCAGGGCCAGCCTGAACTACAAAGCAAGACCCTGTCTCAAAAAAAAAAAAAAATACCTGTCTTGGCTGCTAAGTGAAAAATCCCCTCAGAATCAGTGGAAGAGCAAAGTAGCCAGCTATCTATCAACTGTGCTGATTTGCTCTCCTCTGTGCAGCGGTTCCTATGTATCTCCATTCTGCTCATTTTACTCTTCAGCTCTGGTGCGAAAACTCTTAACAGCAGGTTTTTGTAGCTTTTCTTACTTCATATTCTCATTATTCCTCACCCCAGACTCTGCCCTCCATGATACATCCTAAATTTTACACACTGGTAAACTGAGTCAGCAGCTGTTGCAGACCCCTGGCTTCTCCCAGTGGAGGAGGACAACCTCATCAGTTTATCTATATTTCTCAAAGGTTGTCCAAGGCAGCCCCACTGATCGCTGGTTATTCCTACTAGTCTCTTACAGAGTTATCATGGGCATCTGTTGAGAAATGGTGGCTAGGTGCCCTAGGTGGCCTCTGGTACTGTACTGCTCTGTGGCTGTCTTTTTCGTGACAAAGGTGGCATTAAGAAAGAGTTAGCTTTTGGAACCCCACTTGCTGAGTTCCAGTATGTAATCCAAAGCCTATGACCAAACATTGAGCAAAAATAGATCTGGCACATGGCAGGCATTAGATAAACGTAAATTACCTCTGTTAGTAGCAGAACAAGTAGTAATCAAATCAACCCTTGTAATTGGTGCCCAGCAATGTCCCAGCCAGTATCAGCATTGTCATGAATCAAGGGTTGCTGCCTGGGTATAATTTGAACCTCTGTAGGTTATATATCAATTACATTGAGATCACCATGTTAAAAACTATAGGGAAGCAAGAGATGAATAAAACATACATCTTGATTTAATAGTTTCATAATGCATATTAGGAGGCTCAAAGACTCAGAATCTCAGATTGCATTAGGAGATGTCCTTGGAAATATACAGTGCTATTAGTTCCATATGACAAGATGTTTAAAGCACTGGAATCAAAAGACTGAAGTAATCAGGAAAATGGGCTCCCTCCCACCCCTGCAGATAGTAGTCCATTTCCAAATTACTCCTGTCATAAAGTCCCTTCCCAAAAAACGGAATGCTAAAGTATTAAAAGCACACATATACTATAAAGAGGATCTGTGTGTGTGTGTGTGTGTGTGTGTGACAGGGTCTCATTTTGTAGTTCAGGCTGACTCTGAGCTCACTATGGAGCCCAGGCAAGCCTCGAACTCCGCAATCCTCCTGTCTCTGCCTCCCTAGCGCTGGGATTACAGGCGTGAGCCACCACGCCCGGCACTGTGGTATGTGGTATTGATTGCTGATGGGTGTGAGTCACCACACCCAGCATTGTATGTGGTTACTGGGGATCGAACTCAGGACCTTGTACTTGCAAAGCAGGTGCTGGAACCACTGAGCTAAATCTCTGGCCCTGGAAAGAGGGTTTTATCAACAGCATTATAAGTACATTAAGAACAGACCAAACTTAGCCTTGCCATATCAAAGATTCTTTTTTTCTTCAGTGGGAGAGAAAGAGAAACCAGGGATACATAGCCATAAAAAGCCATATATTTCAATATGAAATGTAGAAAGACAAAGTTGAAGGTGCATAGTCATGCCATGGATCTTATAAAAACATTGGATTCTAGCCTCTGGGGACTTATGGCTTGACTGGGATGCGAGAAAGGTATCTTCAGTTGGTCTCAACCCATCCTGCAACAGGTAGAGCAAGCACAACTTAATTATACATTGATAATAGGTAAAAGCAACTCATCCGCTTGATCTTATGGAAGAACAGAGTGAAACAGAGTCTACTAGAGACTGGAGAGGTCAGTGGCAGTGGCAGGGAGTGGGGGTAATTAGATAAGAGGAACCAAAACACAGTTAGAGGGGAGCAATAGTTCTGACTTTCTGCAGCACCGTGGGATAATTATCAGTTACAGCAATCTGTGATAGACTGCAAATATAACTGAGTCCAAAATTTCCAGCATGTAAAAATGATTAGCTTTTTAGAAGATAGAAATGTTTATTTCCCTGATTTGATCGTTATACAGTGTACATGCATTGTTATAATAT
The DNA here is from genome assembly GCA_004025085.1 of Thryonomys swinderianus. NCBI lineage: Eukaryota > Metazoa > Chordata > Mammalia > Rodentia > Thryonomyidae > Thryonomys > Thryonomys swinderianus. The sequence goes on from PVIC010004568.1 coordinate 59,249, forward strand.
AACCCACAAAGATGTATACATATTATGTCTCAATAAAAAATACAAATAATTCATCCCAAATCCAAAATTAAGCAAGATGCCTACTATGCCCATAACGTCTTACTGAGACACTCTCTGCCCAGGAGCCCATTCAGAAATTCACAGCTGGTCAGCCAGGAATGACTTCCTGACCCAGAGACCTAGCACAATCTTCAAGGTGACCCAGCAGGCTGTCTCGTGGGCATGCCCTCTACTGGGTACAAGTGGACCAGAGTAGCCCTGCCCCTGAGGGAATGCCTCTTACATAAGCATCACCCTTCACTCTGCACTCTCATGCGAACAAACGCCTGGAACACACAGAAACACAGAGAAAAGTCAATAAACAGCACTCATTAGGCAGCCATCATCAGGGCCAAAAAAGTTAGGAATAACTAGAAATTCTGGAATAGAAAGGAAAAAAGAAAAAATGTGCTGGCAGAGGCAGAAAGGCTGCAGAGGCGAGGCTGAGTGGCTGCGCCCAGTCATGGTCAACTCAGGAAGGACAAGTGCCTTTGGGAGGGACCACCCTTGACGCCATTGTTAGGCCCAGAGGGCTCTGGTGATCCCCTCATTAGCATTTGGGTTGTCTAGAAGGACTAGCTCATAAAAAATACTTTCCTGCCCCAACTTCCTTATGTATTCTTACTGCACAGACTGCGCAAATTACAGTAACCTGGGAGTCTATGTTTCTTGGAATATGAATGAACCTAGCTAGTTATAAATAAAGGTGATAATTGTAATTATTTGAATTATACCCACCTGATCTCACAGTGAGGCCTAGTAGAGTTCAGTGGTTAAGAACATGAGCTTAGGGCCAGAGGGTTAGCTCAGTGGTTCCGGCGCTTGCCTCGCAAGCGCAAGGTCCTGAGTTTGATCCCTGGTAACCACATATAATGCTGGGTGTGGAGACACGCCCACCAACAATCAACACCGCATACTACAATGCTGGACGTGGTGGCTCACGCCTGTCATCCCAGCACTTGGGAGGCAGAGACAAGAGGATTGCTGAGTTCGCGGCGGCTTGCCTGGGCACCATAGTGAGCTCAGGGCCAGCCTGAACTACAAAGAGAGACCCTGTCTCAAAAGGCAAAAAAAAAAAAAGAACATGAGCTTAGAAGTCAAATTGACATGATTTCAAAATCGAATCCTGTCATTCCCAAGCTACCTGAACCAGTACAGATTGCGAGAGCTCTCTGAGCTTCAATTTTTCTCATCTGTGAAATGGAAATAAGCCTGCTCTAAAGGGCATTCAGGACTCCGTAAGACAAGGTGTATGTATATTAACTCCTGAAATAGCACCTAGCTCATCATTTACTGACATTTTCAAACACTGACTCTGGTTCTATTTCACATCATTTTCTTCGTTTTGGTTTGGGGTTTGAGGGAGTTGTTTGTTGTTTATGTTCTGCAGGACCAAGTATTCAACACAGGGCCTTTGCACTGAAACACATTCTTAGTCTTTTTAAAAAAGTTATGACATGGTCTCGTCATAGTTGAAGCTCCTTGCCCAGGATGGGCATCCTCCTGCCTCAGCTTCCCAGAGGGTCAGGATTACGGTGTGCACCATCACAGCCGGCTCAGTAGTACCACACGCCTCATGCATATCATGTTTACTGCATACTTTGAGGAGATTAGACATGGTTTTGGATCTCACCAGGTAAAAAAGGCAACAATTGTGCCAAGGTGGCTTGTGCTTCAGTCTCTATTGTGCTGTCTCTTCAGATTTCAATTTGCTTTCACTTCTGGACTTAAGACTGTTTTGTTCTCCCGTTCTGTGTTTTTCCTCTTCTACCTGCTTTCAGTTCAGCTTCTTAGATTTCAACCCCCAAAGCCTGGTAATGGTTCAGTTCCTACAGACTCTCTGTTTCATCCTCTCTACCCTGTGTCTCGGGAGAACAGGAAAGTTCTGGTGGGACCCGAGCTCGTGGCATGTTCCAAATCCCTGTGCCTTGAGCACCTCGATTTCCATGCTGTTGGCTACATCCTGACTCTAAGTTTATATCTGGGTCTAGATCCACCCAAGCATCTGTGTGCCCTTTCCGAAGCCCTCGTGCTCCATCTCTCTGCACTCTGGGCCCCACAACACAAAGGAGAAGGAAGTGGTGAAGGGAATAACAAGGCCTAATTGGCAATTCCTGCTTAGACCAATGGACTCGCACTGTTTGCTTTGGATGAGAAATGGCCGGAATGCTTTCCCCACTGTTTGCATGAACCTCTGAAGCATCTGATCCATCCAATTACATCCCATAGTCAGGGCTAATGGATATTAAAATTACATGGGTCAGGGCTCAAATACAAGTACAGTTCTCTCAGCTTGACTTAAATCAAGTATTTACTTTGAGACCAAAAGTACAAATTGTAGGCTGTTGAATCAGCTGGAGTTCTCAAAATAGAACTTGACCTGAATAGAGATAATTCCATGAAAACACTACTGGAAACCAAAATGCTTATCTAATCTGTAAGTCTGGCAACATGTACGGCATTACTGATTGCTGGTACTGGTGAAAGAGTCTTAATTTTTATGTCTAGAGGAAATTAAGCCAAGAAAAAGCGTACCATTTCTTTCAGAGGAAAGATGTTCATACATTTTACATTTTAAATGATTCCATTTGAGCACTTGGAAAATTAAAGGGCTTTCAGCCAAAAACAGCCGTATGTCATT